>PVJH01006982.1:0-33058 GCA_004026705.1 Nesogale talazaci
CCCTGTGCGTTTCCCAGACGAACTGTCCATGGGCGTGGAGAGCCCCGTCTTTCTCCCGTAGAGCAGTTGGTAGTTGGAAACTGTGGCCCTTGCAGACCGCAGCCCAATGCCTACTCACCCCGTGCCCTCCAGACTAGGCAAGTTCAGGGAGACAGAGAGTCGAGGAGAAGCTACCAGAGCCTGGAGGAAGACGGAAACGAGGAGCTCTTGCTTCATGCACCCACAGTTTCTGTTTGTGGTAACGAGGCATTTGGGACATAAATAGTGGTAAGGCTAGCCCAACACTGTGAATGTAATTCATGCCATTTCACCATACGTCTTGAAGTGGCTAATCAGTAAATATGATGTGTTTGTGCCATTTGGATTTTTGCCACAATTTGTTTTAAAGATCGCTTTAAAACAGGTGAGGGGTGGCGTAGGAGCAGGATCCCCATGGCAGCAGTCCTGGGGATGCCCCTTAGTAAAGGTAGAGCTCAATCAAGGGGGGGGGTTCTTCTCATGCTGCATTGCCCCCCTCTTTCCCAGGAACCGTTGTTGGAACTTCACAGAAACCTGGGGCCTGCTGGCCCCTGTGGGAGATCATAGTCCCCCTCCTCCTTGTTCTCTCTACTTACTAGGCCAATGAGTGGGACAGAGGGGCCATATTTTATTAGAGCACACGTGGTGGTTAGTCCATGAGACCCCGGGGAGGGGGGGGGGGTTGGGAAGGTTCTTTCTCTAACATAGTCTCTAGCTCTTTCTGCCGCTCCTTAGCAAGGCTGCATTATCCCACAAGCAAGGTACACATGGACCCAGTTGTGCCTTCCCTCCAATTCTGCAGTGAACAATTTCAGTCGTCCCTCATCACGTCTTTGATGTGAGGAAATGAAGTGAAATTGTGGACCCCATGTATTAAGGCAATGGGGTAGTTACATAATCTGGTTTCAGTTTATGAAGGGATGGAGTCTAGCTTGATGACCTCAAGGGGTGGGTCACAGTTTGATGACCTCATATGAAGGCGCTCAGTTGAGAACTAGCTGGCTGAAGGCAGGACTCGCACACACTCCCTGGGAGACATTGTTGCTGACGAGACACATGAAGCTTCGCTAGAGCCCTGGAGTCAAAGGAGTCACACGGGGGCCCCTGTCAGCACTGAGATGCTTACACCACCACTGGATCCACAAGACTTCCCACCCACTGGCCTGTGATCTTCCTGCACTCTGTGTCATTGTATGGCTGGCTGTGTGCATCTAAAGAAGAATTTATGAACTAGTATTGGCGTTTGGGGTAATATCGGACTTTATGAACCAGATCTGTATTGGGCTGGGATATTTTCTCAATATTTGATTGCTCTTGTATAGTAATTTCTCCTACACACATATGAGTGTCTATGAATTTGTTTCTCAGGTCAACCCAGACTAATACAGGTAGTAAACTCAATTAATCCCAAATATAACATGCTCAATGCAAGCCAATGCACAGCATGTTTAAGAGTTAGTCTCTGCCTTCTTCTTAGGATTCAGTCCCTGGAGGAGCCTGATGGGCCAGTGGTTCCTGGTTGGGCTGCTAACGACAAGGTCAGCACTTTGAAACTACCAGTCGGTCTGAGTGGAAAAGACCGGAGTTTTCTACTCCTGTAATGTAGTTAGGTTAAAATGTAACGCTTCATCCTTGATCTCCTTTTGAGCCATTTAAATTTATTCTAGTGTTTAATATTCTCTGCTTTTTTTTCCTATTATGGTTTTTCTCTGTTGCTGCTAGTTTTTTTTTTTTTTTAGGTTTTTGTTTTAATGTTTTTCTGTATTTTAAATCGAAGACACATAAATCCATAGAGACAATTACTGGTGTTCCTTAAGGGTATGTCAGGTGAAACAAGAAAATGTTCTAGAACTGATGGAAGTGAGAATGTACAACTCTTAATAGGGCTGAACTATAGAATTGTATGATTTATGAATGATAGACCAACAAAACGGTTAAAAAAGAAAATTTACAGGCCTGAAACTGACAGGGCAGTTCTGCCTGTCCTTTAGGGTCCCTGTGAGTTAGACTAGACTCAATGGCAGTTAAGTGTTGCTTTTTGAATGCTGGGGCTCACAGACCCAATGCTTGATCTAAGAAGGCCCAAGGTGGGCGGCCTTCACTGCGTGGTTGTACTGCCATGAGTAAGACCATGGACTTCGGAGTGAGGCTGTCTGGGTGCAGTCCCAGCTCTGCTCTGACCAGCTGTGTGGCCTTCCCCACTGTGAAGTGGGGAAACAGTAGTCCTTACTTCTCTGGGTGGAGAGTCCGAGGGGGCTGTTGTTAAGTGCTTGCTTCCCTGTTAACCAAAAGGTTCAAACCTCCCGGTTTGCTTCATAAAAGAAAGATGTGGCAGTTTGCTCAACTCACGATTATAACCTTGAAACCCTCTGGGCAAAAAAACACACAAATAAACACTGCCAGCGAGCTCATTCTGACTCAGACGGACTCTTTTCAAAGGTCTCTTGAGAGCAGTGGGTTGCTCTCGCATAGCTTTGTGGTTTAAATGAAGGAATGTGTGTCAAACTTTCGTATCTGTCTCTGGATTAGAGCAGGTGTTATACAAATGTTAGTCTTTGGACATTGGGACCAACTACTGATTCAATAATAATTTATTCAGCATCTCCTATACATCAGACAGTAAATAAGGCCACACATGTCCCTACTCTTATGAGGTGCACATTTCAAAGGGGAGGCAATTGGCAAATGAGGAGCGAACAGAAAGACAAGAGAATGCATGTTCGGTGCATGGAAGACTATCCACTGAAGAGAGGCTGGCCAGGGGTGCCTTCAGCTTCCTGGTGGGGGCCGTCCCTCAGGGCTGGAAATGCTGAGTGGAAATGAGACACGGTGTAGTTAGGTGATGTGGAGACAGGGTTTTTTGTTTGTCTTGTTTTTCTTTTCTTACCCAGAGCAACTCCAGTGGACAGAGTGGCAATGCGCCACAGGGCGGGTGGTTATAATCTGTACAGAAGCAAATTGCCAGATCTTGACATAGTGGTTCTAAACCACTCGTCCCTCCCTGGGGGAAAAGACCAGACTTTGCACATCCAGAAAGTTTCACTCTCAGAAACCCACAGGGGCAGTTTGACCTTGTCTGATAGGGCCCCTAGGAGTCGGCATCCACTCAAGGGCAGAGAGCGTTTTCTCCCGCAGAGCCTTTGGGTGGGTTCATATGGCCCTGTCCCCAGCCGGGCACTGGCCTCCATCAGTGCCTAAGCTCTCCTCACAGTCTTTTTGCTGGTCCGTTCATGGAGCCACTAGACCTACAGCTGGCTTTAATGCTGGCAAGAAGCAATTAGAATATTAACTTTATAAAGCACCATTATTATTAGTTGAGTGGGGGGTGTGGGTGTCTAAAACTAGTGACCTTTTACCTTCCAGACCAGCTTTTGGAGAGCTTTTAATCTTGCTAATTATATGCTTAAACAAACTAACCAACATGACTAATTCTGTGGTCTAGGCACTGACTGATTCCAACAGGAAATTTCTCTTTAGGAACGCTCACTCTGTAGGCTCATCTGATGTCTGCTTACAGATAAGGCCCTTTGTTTATAGCCAGGTAAGACTCTCATATTCTAATAATAGGTCGGTGAAGCCTTCGATTGTTTATTGATTTGATTTGGTTACTCAGAGAGGCGCAGTACAAACGAAGCCGTAAGGACCTGTGTTTGAAGCAGGCTTCCAACCCCTCCCCCCAAGGGTAAAAAGCCTGCTCAAGCTTGCATCCTTGACTCCACCCTGGAGGAAACTGTTAATTTCTAGATCTTTCCAGATGCCAAGCTGATTAGTCAGAGGGTTTCCACAGCTTGTTAAAAATGTTCTTCTGCCCCCTTCCCCCACCACTACCTTCAGTCATCCTCCTGTGATTTCCCCGCCCTCTCAGCCTCCTGAACAACAACAAAAACAACAACTAGAAAAGACGATTTGGAAAAACAACAGTATCTGTGTGCTTTTATTTTGAAGACATAATATCAGGGTATTAAAGATGGAAGATAATAAGTTGTTATAATCAAACCTGACTCTCCTTGGAGTTGTAAGGATTAATTAATCAATCAAATGCCTGTACTTACTGCTTGCTATTATCACGTTTAAAAAATGGGCACTCAGAAAGTTGGTGGCTGCTGTATTAGACCCTCTGTTTCTCTGTTAATTCCTTCAACAGTCTTGCCGGTATTCTCTACCACCCGTGGAGAGTTAGCAATTTATACAGACCACAGTTTCTTTTCAGACTTCAAAAGGACTCTTGACCCTGATTCAGAATTAATAGGTTCGTTGGGTGGCTATGAGTGTGCACAGACTGCATGGCAGTGAGATGTTCTTTCTCAGGAGTGCCAGTGGCGTCTTGGTTGTGCTTTGGACTGCTGCCCAAGATCAGCAGTTTGAAACCACTAACCAGCAAGACAAGGCTTTCTATTCCTGTAAAGTGTGGCGGCTTAGACGCTCAGTGGGGCAGTTCTACTCTGTTCTGTAAGGTTCCTATGAATTGACTCCAGGACTGTGAGGTTGTTTTGTTTTGATTTTTTAAGTTTCATGTTCCTTTTACCCCTCTCCTGCCCTCCCCATTCCTCTTGGTCTGGCTAAGCATTGAGAACGCATGCATGAGGTCTCATTGTAGGTGTTGTTTCCTTTGTAAGTCTTCCCTACTAGAGCAAGATTGGGGTAGGTGGTTTTCTATGCACTCTGTCATCCCTGACCTAAACAAAAACAACCCCAACTAGTTGCCATGGAGTTGACACCCACTCTGGTCACCCAGCTGTGCACAAGTAGAGCTGCACGCCACAGGGTATGCAATGACTGGTTTTTCAGAAGTAGATCTCCAGGCCTTTCTTCCTCTGGGTAGACTTGAACCTTCACCCTTTAGATTAGTAGTCCAAGGCAATATTTATACCAACGAGGGACTCCGTGCGCTGCAGTGCTTCCCAAATACTCTTTCAATTTTTCTTCTGCTTGGTACAGCCATGACACAACCAAGTTAAAAAGGAAAGAAAAAGGTATTGCAAGAAAACTCTGGACAAATTTTTTTTTTTAATGATCTCCACAGGACAGTGTCAGGCCTAACAAGCACTCCACAGAATGAATGCATTATGAGAAACAGCTTTATTTCATGGGCTTTAAAAAGTTCCACTGATAAGTATAAGTAAACGAAGGCCCTTTCCGCCTCCATGGTGGCACCGTGAGAAAGCCTGTCAAGGAGGGGCTAAAAATAGAAGAGGGTTCTGAAGGTCAACTTGACCTCACCCACCCTGTAGAAGACAGAGTCATGGATACTGTTCATGTTGGGCACTTTCTTCAAGAAAGAAAGTGAGTGGGGAAGCTGGCCATTTCAGTGGAGGAGTGGGAACCATTGGAAGACGCAAGAACAAGATCTATTGTAACCTCCACGGTACCTTCCCCCCCCCCCCAAAAGATATTTGAAATGTCTCATCAGAAAGTATCTGTAGAAGAATAATCTCCATGACTGATGACACATGGTCACCAACAGCAAAGAAAGTTCTGAATGACTTTTTCTCCAGGTTAGCCAGGACAGAGATGGGGAAGATGATGAGATTGGAAACTCGCTCCTCTGGAATGTTGTGTCAGGAGTCCTCAAATAACACTTGAGAACCCAAACAACAAAGACCTTAACCGGAGCACTGCTTCACCCTCAGTTTGGTAATTTGTGAAGCTGTAAGTGTTTCCCACAGGATGACCCCAAACAGGGGAATCTATTCTGGACAAGCCAAAGTCTATGATTTGCACCAAGAAGGGGGTCAAGTGAAACACGGTCATCGTGGTGAAGAACTAAGATAGACGATATCGGGATACACTTTGAGGACATTCAAAGTGAAAGTGCAACCAAATGTTTCTTATGGCCAGGTTGGCAGCAGCCCGGCCACACCCTCCCTGAGTGTGCTGCCCACATCTGCTACCATCTAGTAGAAACAATAGTCTCACTGGCCTGGCCCGTGGGCCAGCATGTGAGTGCCCAGGAGGAGCAGGCAGTGGGGCAGGAAACAAGGTTAAAGCAGAGCAGATGCCTGAGAGAGCCAACTCGAGGAGTCAAGGTTGGTGGAGGGAGGGACACGCTGGACCCAGCTTGTGTCAGACCTTTGTACTGAGGGCAGCTGCTGTCTCCTGGGGCAACAGGAAAGAAAACACACTCAAACCTAGATTCCAGTCCGGGTCATGACAACAACTCACACCAGCAGTGCGTTTCTCTCCCTTGATTTCTTCATTCCTGGCTCTGAAGAAAGAGTTCCAGCAGCCTACTTTCCTCACTTGGACACCAGATCATTACCCCTCACCCCAGGCCTCTTTCTTCCACATTTGAGTCTTTACCTACCCACCAGCCAGGAATCACGGATATTTAAGAGATATACACTTACCTTCTGGTTTGCCTGAAAGCACGCTTGTTTGCCTGTGCTACAAAGTCAGGATAACCTTGTGCCAACAATTTCATCACCCTGATCCTGGGCGTGTGGTTGAGTCTTCCTTTTGATTCTCCTTAGCATTCCTTCCTTGGCACCTGCATTTTCTAATTCTTCCACCATGTCCTGGGCACTACACCTCTCAGCTGCAAGGATAATCTACAGCGGCAGATCAGAACGTTGGCCCCCACCCTCCCCTTTTCACTTCTCTGACACCAGCTGCAAGCTGCAATGCTTTTTTATCGGACCTGGCCACCCACAGCTAGGTCAGATCTCATCAGCTCAAAGGGCACCATCGTTCAGGCTGCCCAATAGTTAGATGTCACTGCAAGTGGGGGTCTCCTAGGAAACCCCATGCACTTCTGACCTGCTGGCTACAAGTATCTCTGTTCCGATGTACACATGGTCGCTATAAGTTGTAAGGACAGGTGTCTCTCAGAATATCAGCAACAAGCTTGGGAGTCCTGCTAACTGCCACAGGTTCCTCAGTTTCAATAATTTTCTGGAATGACTCACAGGTCTCATGCAAAGCACTAAACTTACTTACAGTTTTGCTAAAGGGGTCGTGGTGGGGGCAGGATACAAAGAGATCCATAGAGTCCCAGTGTGAAGCTTCCAGAGGAATGGGCTAGGCTCTCATGTGCACAGATGTCTGTCACCTACCAGGAAGCCCACAGATTCAGAGATTTTCTTAGCAGTCCCAGTATGCAAGCAAAGGTCAACCCATCTTTCCCGAGGCCTGATAGGTTATGAGGTGTCCACACAGTGTTAACTGATGGGTGTCTCTGACCTGGCTGGCCACCACCTAACTTGTTACAGTCTGGAGTACTTACAGAACACAAGGTTTGCAGTTATCTCTTAAGGATCAAGGGCAAAGGCTAAATGGCTTAATATATATCTCAGTCTAGCTCTATTTCTTTTATATATATATGCATGTATATATACTATTTTAATTGACAAATCTTATTCATTCCAATATATCCCATCCCTTCCCATATAGTTCTGTTGCTCAATCCCATCAGGTCGGGTTATATAATCATCGAGGCTATTAACTTTCCCACTTTTTCCCCCACTTTTTTTCCCACCCTTTTACGTCCCATACTCTCAGGGAGCCATTTTTCATGTTACCATCTCTGAGGGATCGTATTATCTTGACTATGTTGACTACCTACAGATCTTAAATATACAAATGAACATATGCAAATCTAATATGATTAATGAGGTATGCCACATAAAGACCTTAATAGTAAGGGGAGGACATCTTAAAGAACTAGAGGATAATTATGTGGTTCATCAGTTCCACACCACACCTGGATTTATCCTCTATTCTGTGTGGGCCTTTTGAGAGTGGCTGTCTGTGTTAGTCCGGGTAGACTAAAGGAACAAAATTTCAGAGACACGCATATAGGTATAAGGAAAAGGTTTATATACAAAAGGAATGGGACATGGAGAAAGCATCCCAGCCCAGTCCAGTTCAAAGTCATAAGTCTGGTATTAACCCATATGCCTGAAATCAGTCTATAAAGTCTTCTTCCGACTCACAAAGTCACAGGTCAGTGGGTGCAGAATGCCGGTGCTGGCAGGGCACCTCGCCTCCAGGGCTCAACAGCAAAAGCAACTCATCGTTGGCAGAGGTCTCCATCTGGCCACCCCAGCTTCAGAGGTCTGACTCCATCAGGTCAAAGCTGTATGGTCTCTCTGCCAGCTCCTCCAGCTTCTCAAATGCTGCCAGCTTGTCTTGTCCGTGATTAATTGTCTCTCTAACTCCCAATAACTGGGGATGATAGCTTCTCATCTTCACGAGGGAAATACCGCGAGATTTCCCAGGAGTCTCAGGTGAAAGCCATGCCCACACAGAGGCCTCATCGGCTACTCAATGGCTATCTCCAGATTAACAGGCCAGACTCCATCCCTACATTTCAATTATAACATTAACATAAGCACATGACTGCCATACTGTCCAATTGCCTTGCTGGTGGAGTTTGGGTTTCCACTACATCCACTTCCCTTCATATCAATTTGTTTGTGTGTGTGTGTGTGTGTTTTAATTTCTGATACCTCTTCCTGTCAACATCTTATGATCACACCAGGCTGATGTGCTTCCTCCATATAGGCTTTGCTGCTTCCCTGCTAGATGGCCTCTTGTTTAACTACAAGCCTTTAAGATCCCAGACACTATATCTTTTTTAAAAAATCATGTTATTGGGGGCTTACACATCTCTTATCACAATCCATCCATCCATCCATCCATTGTAGGCAAAGCGCAGTTGTTCTTTGTTGCCAGCTCATTCTCAAAACATTTCTATTGAAGTTCTTTGTACCAGCTCCTCATTTTTCCCTTCCCTCCCCGTTCCCCCCTCTCTCATAAACACTTGATAATTTATAAATTATTACTATTTTGACCAGACGCTATACCTTTTGATAGCTGGGCACCATCAGCTTTCTTCACCACGTTTGCTTATACACTCATTCTGTCTTCAGCAATCCTGTAGGGAAGATGAGCATCTGTGTTAGTCCTGGTACACTAGAGAAACAAATTCATAGACATGCATATGGATATAAGGGAATGGCTTATATACAAGAGAAATGGAACATTGAGAAGGCATCCCAGCCCAGTCCAGTTCAAAGTCATAAGTCCGATATTAGCCCATATGTCTGATACCACTGTATAAAGTCTTCTTTAAACTCATGAAGTCTTAGACCAGTGGGTGCAGAGTCCCGGCTCTGGCCGAGGCCCTCTCATGGCTCCTCATTTCCAGGGCTCAAGGGTCATCAGCAGTGTCCATTTGGTGATAAAAATATCTCAGCACTGGCAGGGGTCTCTCTGTGGCATTTCTGACTTCGGAGGTCTGGTTCATCAGGGTAAGGCCCTGTGGCTTCTTCTTCGACTTTTCTGGTTCCTCGGACACTGCCATCTTGCTTGCGTGACTCCCAACAACTGGGAAAAATGGTCTCTCATCTCCACAAAAGAAATACTGTGATACTTCCCAGAATTCTCAGGAGAAATCCATGCCCACCTAGGGGCCTCATTAGCTACTCAATGGCTATCTCCAGATTGACAGGCTAGACTCCACTCCTACATCCCAATCATGACCACCACAGCATCATACAGTGCCACATTATTAGAACCAATTGTTCTTGTACTGAGATAAGACTTAAGTAGAGGTCCAAAGTCCATGTGCTTCCTTGTTGTGTTTACATATATATGTTTGTATATGAACAAATACACATATATTCATATATATGTATATATATATATGCTTTTTTCTCCTACCACACTATTATGTTTGCCTATCATTCACTTCTCAGTAATTCCTCTCAGGTACAATTTGATCGATCAAACATGATCAGAAAAGCTATATACCCCTCATGGTCCTTTTTAGAACACTTATTATTCCATCATCGTTGGCTCCCCACTCACTTCCCCTGCCCCTCCCCTCTTAGGCCCCCCAGAAATGGTTGGTCTGGCCACTGTCTCCACAAGATTCCCTATCCTGCATATTTTGTATGGATAAACATATACACAAAAAATTATAATAGCAATAAAAATAAAATAAAGGATTAAAAAGCAACAGCATACAGAGCTACCAGTCTAACAGGGATCATGACATAGGGCAGCATTCATGTTGGAAAAGCAAACTAGCTCTACCTTTTCTGAGTTCTGTGATTCTGGGCAAAGTGTTGTATCCCTGGGCCTAAGTGTCTTCATCTGTAAAGTGTATGTAACAGACATTAGCTCACACAGTTGGCATCTTGACTAAAATTTGACAGCTGTGCCTCATGAATGTAATTAATGTCATTAAAGTGTGCATATAGAAAGTGTTGAAATGGCAAGTTTTTACACCTAACCATACACTTATAGACATACAAAGATATATAAACATACATTGCATAAATATATAGTTATAGCTCTCTGTTTTAAAAACATCTGTGAAGATAGTGACAAAGAACACCAGCACAGGTCCCAACCCTCAACAATATGAAGCTTCCAAGGAGCGTACGCTTTCCCTTTAAAAATGCATACAGCATAGAAGGGAAAACAACCACCACCACCACCAACCACTAAACAACATGCTCAAAGCTTCGCATATTTAAAAATAAACTTTAAAGCTTGCATACAAAATTGCATACAAAGTTTTATAAAACATATGGCTTTCCAGAAGCTACTAATTTCAAAAATGATATGATCTCCCTCTTCGACGAGGCTAAGCTTCCCCCCACTTAATTTGTGTCACCTCACAGCAATCTCTCTCCTCAGCCTCCTCTTCCCCATTTGTTCTTCTCTTTCAGCTGAGGCTTTTCCGTTGGCAAGGCGTGCCTCTATTATGCCAGGCATCTTTAGTACATTATTTCATGTGAGCCCTCACACAATACTGAGACATTGGTTTTATTATGGCCGTGTTGTAACAGAAGGTGTCCAAGGTCTTATGCTTCATGATGGGAGGAGCTGGGGTGTACGAGAGCTCTTTCACGTCACATCATCTTACCTTAAATGACCAACTACCCAACCTCGCTCTTCGTGCCTTCGTGTTTTCTAAAAGATAATGCCCTTCTCCCTCTCGCAGACAACCACTGCACAGGCATTGGTCCCCCAGTCTCCTGTACCAAGTCAATGCTGATGCATAATGACACTGCACAGCAGAACAGAACTGCATTATGGGGTCTCCAAGACAGCACATCTGTATGGTAGCAGACGGCCTCATCCGTGTGTGGAAGAGGCCCTGGTGGGTTCCACCCTCCAACCTTTCCACGAAGAGCCAAGGGTGTAATCATTGTACCACCAGGACTCCCTTTCCTCGCAGGAGTGTGGTTTGATCAACAGGCTTCTTGATTTTGGCTCATCACCACCTCAGGCACACTGAGTTCGACACTATGCCACTGGATTCAGAGTTCCCTCCCACTTGGTTGCCTCAGATCCCAGGACTAGGCTTTTACTTGACTTCCCATTTCTGGGTTTTAGATCAGCTTTTTCCTTGGAAACTAGATCTCTGGCCTTGCACCCAAAGTGGCTAGTTGGGCCTTTGCCACCTCTCAGATGAGCATGGCTGTTGAAGGTTTTCTCAGGACTCAGAAAAGCAATATCCCCCATCCTTTGTGCTATTCACTTGCCAGGCACCCTACAACTTCCCATTGTTTGGGTCACAATACCACTTGCCACATGGCATCTGGACTCCACATCTACCTTGTTGGCCTCATGTGGCCTAGAGACAGAGCCCCACCTCTGTGGTTCCCCTTCCTCCCCTGCCTCACCACTGCGTCACTCTCCACTTTCAGTACTTCTTTTCTCCACAGTCTGCGATTTATGCTTCCCTGATTTTGTCCCTGGCTGGTCTTTTTTGCCAGTCTCATTATAAATGCTTATTGTGAGAAAACAATAAATGATAAAAAATTATAATCCTACCACTCATTAAGCACAAACAAGAAAGGATGGACACACACAAAAATGATGGAATCCTACCCATCTGTGTTTGTTGTTCTGTGGAGGCTTGTGTTGCTGCGATAACACCGGAAGCTATGTCACTGGTATTTCAAATGTCAGCAGGATCACGCCTGGTGGACAGGTCTCAGTGGAGTTCCCAAACTAAGACAGTGTAGGGAGCAAGACTTGGCAATCTCGTCCATAAAATAAGTCAACACACCCCTAATGATTCACAGCAGAACACAGTCAGATACAGTGCTGGTACATGGAAGCCTTTCCATATACATCATGACCCCAGCAATGGGTCAGAGCATATCAAAGTCTTGAAGCTGGTGACTTTTGGTCTGGTTGTACCCGGCATCTCCAAGTGTGGGTGCTAGTAATGACTAATCATAACTGACCTTCAAAAATCTCTAATTACTTTAGGGCACATCTTGCCAAATGTCTTTCTCTATATTGTGGGATAGTGACTTTGTTCAGATACTGTTAGAGACTCTAATAGTACTCGATTTTTACATACTCTATTTGTAATGTCTTTACAAGTATCACCATCAACCCATATTTATTTATTTATCTATTTATTAATCATTTTATTGGGAGCTCTTACAGATATCTGGACATGCCATCATTCAGTCACACCAAGTAGTGCTGTACAATTGCTACCACAATCAGCTTCCAGACATTTTCTTTCTTCTTCAACTCCTGAGTATCTGCTCCCCTCCATTGTTGAGGCTGCAGAAGCTTCTTTCTATTGACTTTGCATGAGACAAAGGCACAAGAGCATCATAAGATCAGAATCGGACATCACCAGCCCCCAACTAGCCTGGGCATCACAAAGAACCTGCTCCCTGAGACTCAGGGGCCACTTTTGCTAACGTGACGAAAGGACATTTTGTTTGCTGCGGATCCTGTTTTGCATGTTCCACATTACTTTTAGAAAGTGGAATAGAGGCTGGAATCTCTATTTCTTGCTGCAGATGCGCTGTTATTCAACTTTGATCTATTTGTTTATTTCCAGGATAATCCTGCTGCATAAAGTTTTAATCAGATTATTGCTGGTAGAAGGCTTTCTAGCCTCCAATATGCTCCATAGAAACTGGCCACCACCGAGAAATGCTGCGACTCTTCACTAGACCTTCGTGAGGCCCCAGGCCTGCACTTTCACTGGCTGCATTCCCTACGTGTCGTCAACCATGTTCTTTAGGTGCAATTTCAGAGGCTGCTAGGCATAGGATCTGAGATGCAAATGGACCTCTGCTTACCCAGAAGCATGAGCAGTGTGAAGCGCCCTCGTTATGCCACTCTGACAGGCTGTGTGCTCCTAGTGTGTCCCTCTCATGTCACATGAGTTCTTCCTGGGACTTTTCTGATGCTCCTCTATTGACAGATTGGGGTCTGTGCTTCATAACAGGGGCGAGGAATCTTTTTTTTTTTTTTTTTTGGCCCAGGACCATTTGGATAATTACTATTTGGGGATTGTATGGTATTGTATAGTATTGTATAGTATCATATAGAGCAGGGGTAAGGACCATTGGGTCTGCATGCTGTAGAAGGCTATAGAATCATCAATACAAACTAACATTACAATTCTACATGAGTGGAAGGGTTTAGAAAAGGAGAATAAACTAGGGGGGAGGCACAAATGGAATTCAGCCAATCCAATAGAAGGCAGAAGGAGGGAAAGGAAGCAATGGAAATGGAGGTTAAATAGAAACAAAACAAGAAGGGGGTAATCAATCCAAATATGGTGAAGGTAAGTTAGGAAAGCATGCTAGTTTTAAGCAAAAAATTGTTCTCTCCAACTTTTGGAGTAATAACTATGGTTGGGACAAAACCCTTCAGCCAGTGGCTTCATTTCCCATGTTCCTTTATCATTAGCTGTGGTCACAGAACTCGCTTACGACGAATAGGCTGTCAGTAGACAAGAAGCATGCCATCTCTGAGCCTAGGCCTCAAGACATTGGGCTTATACTCTGTCAGTTCTTTTCCTTCCATGAACTGGAATTCCTGAATGAACTTTTCTAGGCAGACATGGCAACTTGAGAGGAATAACAATAGAACCCAAAAACTTCCCCAACAATGAGGACCACTTACCCTGAGATGAACAGGAGAGAGAAATAAAGTTGTGTGTGTGTGTGTGTGTGTAGGGGCAGAGGGTCTAGGTAACACTGTCAGAAGGGAAGTCATCAAAATGAGTTTCTAAGAGGACAGCACTGAAGATTGTGGTCTAGAGAGAGTGGGGGTCTGTTCAGATGCAAACTAAGAGGGAAGGAGAGAGAGAGAATCGTAGGGCTGCCCCACCACAAGACACGATGTCTCCTCACTGAAACACAATGTGACAAGGGACAACACAGGAGACACAGAGTGGAAAGTATACCCAATTTGACCTCTCACCCCACCCTCACAGTGGATAAAACTGTGCACCCAATTTGATCCCCCCACCCCCCACCAGGAAGGGATCTCAACAGGGAAGCAAGGGGAGCAAAGTAACAAAATTTCTGAGGAATCCCAAAATTTTGACTTGTGGGACAGGGATTGACACCTCATCAGACCCAATAGGAAAAGATTCATAAGGGTCAGCAGAGAGATTTGAAACTATTGATAGACTTTTGTTTTGCTTCTTTTTTTCCTTTCACTATTTTTCTTTTTTTTTTGCCCTATGTCTGTCTATATAAAATAGGCAGGATAAACAATCCCGAGGAGAAAATAACAGGACCAGCAGTTCCTTGGGGACAGGGATGTGGAAGGGGTAGGGAGCCAACAACTCAGGGATAAGGGAACAACAAATGACCTAAAATTAATGGCGAAGAAGGTATAAAATGCCCAGTGGAGTTGGATCAAGTACAGCATAGCTGAGAGGAATTGCTGAGAGCTGAATGGAGGGTGAGCAAGATAGTGGGACAGAAGGAAGGTAAAATGAAATGGAGGAAAGAAATAGGCAGCAAAAGAGGTATAGGCATAGGCAAGTATATATATATAAATATACTAATTTATAATGATAGGGGTATAAGTCAATCTTCATATATTTGTTTGAGCCCCTACTCAAGGCCTCCCTAAATAGAAGAACACTTTGTTTTAATAACCTGGAACTCTGTGATATTCACCTCCCAGACATGATCACTGAAGACAAAATGGGAAAGCTGATGGTGGCTGGCAATCAAAAGATATAGCATCTGGGGTCTTAAAGACTTGAAATAAAACAAGAGACCATCTAGCAGGGAAACAACAAAGCCCACATGGCAGAAGCACAGCAGCCTGTGTGATCATGAGGTGTCAATGGGATCAGGAATCAGGTATCTAAAGACAAAAAAACAAAAACAAAAACCCAAAACCCGATTATGTAGATTCAAAGGGGAAGGGGGTTTGGAATGGAGATCCAAAATCCATCTGCAGTCAATTGGACATGCCCTCACAGAAGGGACAATTCAACCAGGGTCCAGTATAGCACTGACGAAACAGACAACATTCCTTGGCTCCTGAATGCTTCCTCCCCCCCACTATCATGACCCAGTTCTACTTTACAAACCCAGCTAGACTGGAGTATGTACATTGGTACAGAGGAAATCTGGAAACCAGGACAGATAAACTGCTTAGGAACAGTAGTAGGAGTAGCAATACTATGAGTGTAGGGGTTAGGATGGGGGTGAAAGGGAGAACTGATTACAAAGTTGGCTAGCACAGATGAATAATAGAAACAGTGGATGGTATAATATATAAAATAACAATACTATACAATTAATCAAGGATCACAAAGGCAGGAGGGCAGGGAAGGGAGGCGGGGAAAAAGAGGAGCTAATACCAAGGGCTCAAGTAGAAAGAAAATATTTTGGAAATGATCATGCCAACATATATACAAATGTGCTTAATATAATTGAAATATGGATTTTTATAAGATCTGTAAGAGTTCCCTAATAAAATTATTTTAAATGACTTTCTATAAGATTATAGTACAAAGTTTTTAGCATAAATTTATTATTTATAAATTTATACATACCTGTAGTTAATGATAGCAAAATGACTTTTCATATACACACAAGATTAATTCAAAACAAACAATCAAACCAAACGGTTTACCATTGAGTCACCACCGACTTATAGTGACACCGTAAGATGGAGTAGAATTGTCCCAGTGAATTTCCAAGACTGTACCTCTTTATGGGAATAGATAGCCCTGTCTTTCTTCTGAGGAGCTCATGGTGGTTTTGAACTGCTGACCTTATAGTTAGAAGTTTAATACTAACCACTACTCTTTTGGGGTAGTGCATAGTGACAAGTAAATAATTTGGCAGGCCTATTGTAATTGAGACCGTTCAAATTCATAAGCCCCTATAGGACAAAGTAGAACCGCTCTGTAGGTCTCCCAAGGATATCAATCTTTACAGAAGCTGGCGTGTATTTTTCCAATAGAATGACTGGTAGCTTTTGATTAGCAGGCAAGCTCTTAAGCAACTAGTGACCAAAGATCCTACTAGTTTAGAAGCAGGGGCATTTAGTAAGGAACGTACAAGTAGGCCCCGACTTACAACATATTCCAGTTACAACCGCTGCATTTGAAATAATCTTGTTTTGTTTTTCTTGGCACATTTTATCATTAATACTATATGTGCTACATATAATGCTGTGAAGAGCCCTAGTGGGATGTGTTGCACTGCTAGCCACCAAGGGAGCCAAATGTATCAACTGCTGGGGGCAGGCAGGGGGAAAAAGGTGAGGTTATCTGTTCCTACAAGTATTTACAGCCTTGGACAACAAGACAAGGCTGCTCTGAGTTGAAATAGACTCAATGGCAGTGGGTTAGTTGGGTTGGTTTATGATGTTGCAGCTCCTACTTTGCCGTTCCCATCCTGAGAGCCTCACATGAAGATGTTTAATGTTAGATTTTACTGCTCAAGACACTACCATAGTGCAGGCTATGGCCTGGTGTACAATGATAGCAAGTTAAGCAATGTTCAAACTCTAATAACGTTGAACAGCACACATACCCCAAAGCCGTTACGAAATGATACCCCAGGACATCCCCCTCCTCACAGTAGATGATGCAAATCGAGACGCGAGTGTGATAACTCAGCCTATGATCACGATACAATGGAGGCCTTGGCACATCACATATGTATGTGATATGTATCACACATGTATGTATCACACATGGTATGTACATGCACAGGTGATATGTGTACCTATCACATACATACATATCACATAGATAATATACAGTAGTGACACATTATTAGTTAATACATTATTAGCTCAGGCAATAGCTGCAAAGGTCCAGGAAGGCTGCATAATTTCTGTAAGAATTATATCTGTTCTTCAGTGTGTCTGCAGCCTTGTACCTTCCTGTGAGGATGTGACGGAAGAAAGTAAGCTAAAAGTTGCTGAGATCTATGAGCACACTGCAGGCACTTCATCACGATAACATGGTACAGGAGATCCATGAGGGAGGTCACCCACATGTCAATGACGCTGGATTTAGAACTTGGTTTAACCAGTACAAACAGACCAATGATCACAGTGAGGGGGAGGTTATAGATCAAAATTGTACGGATTCTGAATAGGAAAGAAATGCTGAAAGAGAAAGAACATGGAAAGGGAGCAAGAGATGGTCTGAAATTTTTTACAGGGAAACATTAGCTGAAGGTTTTAAAAACTAAATCATGGCTTCACTTGCTTGAAAATATGGACAAAACGTTAATAGGATCCATCAAAATTCCCCAACACCATTCCTGAGAAATTATTATCCTGCCTCAGAATGTGCACCGTGGTAGGAGTAAAGTCACCACTTTCAATTATAAAAGGAACATATACTGTAGTCAAATATATGGAAGGGATAAATCAGATTGTAAAAAAGTAACCTGCAATGTCATCACTCATGGTGCAAACATTTTTTTGTATTATTTCCTCTCTCTTTTGGGCATGTTCTTACTCAAATATTGATTACTTAGGTTATGACACTTTGCATTTTAATGTTTCTTGTTAATGCAGTAAAAGCGTGCCTTCATTTTCAAAAAGAAAGTTAATAGGAAGATTTGGGAAGCAGTGAGATATTATTTATGAAATATAGAAAATATCTATCTCTATAAATAGAATGTGTGTGAGATGAAACCACCATTTGTCTATGAGTTTGTCCTGCAGTGGTGGGTTTCCTGTTGCTATGCTGTTGTTGCTAAGTCACCAGTATCGTAAAAACCAGCAGGGTCAGCCCAGGTGAACGAGTTTCCATTGAGCTTCCAGACGAAGAACAGAGCACAAAGATGGAATGGGCCATTCACTTCTACAGGATTAGCCACTGAAACGTCACAGAAATATGTCAGCTATTGAGCTAGAAGACCAGCCTCTCAGACTGAAAAGCAGTCAAAATATAATTGGGGAGTTGGAGTGGACCATACGATGTGGATGAAACACAGCTTCCAGGACTTTCATTTGCTGGTGGGGTAGGAATCAAAATGAGAAGAAACAGCTGCAAATGTCCATTAATAATTGGAACACGGGATGTACAAAGTATGAAATTAGGAAAACTGAACCCAAACCTAACTCACTGCCAAAGAATCCATGCCTCTCATAGTGAGCTGAGAGGACAGGGCAGCACTGTCCCTACAGGTTTCCCACACTGTGACTGTTCCCTGGTGCAGAGAGTCTGGTCTTTCTCCTGGAACTGCTGACCTTGCAGTTAGCAGTCCAATGTGTAGCCATGTTGTCCAACAACATAAATAGGAATTCTATACATGGAATTCACCAACTGGAATAGAGAGGAATCAAATGGACTGTCTCTGTGCGAAGGAAAAGGGCCTTGGGGATGTAGTAGGTTATGACTTGGGTCATTGGAAAAACAAGAACGAAAAGAGGCTCTGAAGCTTCTTCTTGAAAACAGAGCATCTATATCAGCATAAAGTCCAGCTGGGTTCAGAAGAAGACTTGGGACCAGGAATATCATTGCAGATATTAGATGGATGATGGCTGAAAGCAGAGAATACCAGAAAGATCTTATGCTTCTTGACTTTGCAAAGATATTCTAGTGAGTGGATAATAATAAACTATGGATAGCATTGAGAAGTATGGGCATCCTCTCTTTTGGAGGGGCATCACTGCCCTCTGGTGGTCGTGGGAGCTACCCAGCCTTGCTCCTGGAGAGCTGCTGCTGGATTTGAACCGCCAAGCCCATGGGCCACAGTCCTGCCCTCAACCATACGCCACCAGGGTTCAGCCAAGATGTATGGGCATTCTATTGGGTTCATGTAGAATGTGTACATGGGACAAGAACAGAACACTGAAATATTACATGGTTAAAATCAGGAAAAGTGTGAGTCAGAGTTGTATCCCACAATACTTATTCAATCTGTATATTATTGATTATTAGGTGCAATTGGGTCTGTTAAGGTTCAAAGTGAATCTTTCCTGTTGGGGAGCCAGAATAGGGACTAAGGGGAGTTATCTCACCAGATGCCTGCCTAGGGCCACACAAAAAAAAGGGTTTGGAAAGAAATCACCCACTAGACACCTATGGAAAGGTCCAAACTGAGCTTGTTCAGACACTAACCTCCTTAGACCCAGGTGGGAGGTTCGCTTAAACTCAGCCAATGTGGTCGGCCAGTGCTTTATTACGCCTCCCCAGCTGGAGAAAACAAGAGGCTGCCACAGGAAGTCCAAGTCTCTTTTTACTCTCCTTTTTGACTCCTCTCTTGGTGAGATGCACTCTTGCAGGTAGGAGGGCAGGCCTCAACACTCCCTGCCCAGGCCTGAGCTCCCTCTCAGGGCTTTGGGAATCTCCTGCTTTTGGCCCCTCGGGTTTCCCGTGAACCCCAGAAACGTCCCTTTTCCTCATAAAAGTCACTTGGATTTTCAAAAGTGCTTCTGCTGTGTGAATTCTTTGAGTGTTGCGAAGCAAGACCCAAGGTACAAACCACTCCAGAAACCTAACAACCCTGCGTACAATAGAACAAAATGCTGCCTGGTTCTGTGCCAGCCTCAGAATTTTTATGCGAGTCCATTGTTTCAGCCACGTAGTCAATTCATCTCGTAGTACATTCCTCTCTTTTGTCTACCCTTCTATTTTACCAAGCATGATTTCCAGGGACTGATCTCCTCTGAAAACATGGCCCACATGTCGATGCCTGGAAAATAATACTGCAAGTGGTTGGTGGCAGTCAGGGTGGAGGTCAGAAGAGGGTGACATCCCCTCCCCCATACCAGACCACACAGAGTTCTCAGTGGTATTTATAATCAATCTTAGTGCTAGAATAACATGTGATGACTATAGTTGTAAATTGTCTGACTGTAGCATTTCTTAGATTATATGAATGCTGCATAAAGAAGAACTTGACATTGGGATCAGAAGGTGGCTTCTCAACAACTTGCAATATGAAGATGACCGAACCTTACTTACTGTGAGTGAGGAGGACCTGACATACTTAACGGCAGCAGCTTCCAGTATGGCTTTTAACCCAATGTAACAAACAAACAAACAAAAACAAACACCTAAATCTTCACAACTGAATCAAAAGACTACATCATGCTAAACAGAGGAAAGGTTGGATCGTTCAGGATTTCCTTCTGCTTGGATCCACAGTCTATGCTCAAGGAAGTGAATTCAAAACCTCACTCACTGCCATCAAGTCAAGAACAACTTGTAGTGACCCTACAGGACAGGATAGAACTGTCCCTGTGGGTTTCCAAGACTGTCACTCTTTATGGGAGTAGAAAGCCCTGTCTTTCTCTAAAGGAGTGGCTGGTGGTCCTTGCGCTGACCAACTCAATGCATAACGACTACTTCACCAGAGTTCCTCTCAAAGAAGGAGTAGTCAAGAAATCAAATGGTGGCTGCATTGGAAAAAGTCTATTGCACAAGACCTCTTGAGAGTTTTGAAGAGCAAGAATGTCATTTTGAGAACGAAGGTGCTCCTGACCCAACCAGAGGGATTGTTCATCGCCTCACCCATATGTAAAAGAAAGTTTGAAAACTGAAGAACTGATGCATTTGAGTTATGGTGCTGGCAAAGAATCTTGCGGCTACCATGGACTACCAAAAGAACAAACATCTGCCCTGGAAGACGTACAGTCTTCCTTAGACAGCTCCTTAGACTTTGTCTCATGTGCTTTGGACATGCTATTAGGTGAGTCCAGTCCCTGGAAAAGTATATGTGATAGTTGTATAATCTATTGTCGATTTGAGAGTCTCAAAAGTGAAGGAATGGAGTTTAGCCAGTCGATCAGGTTGTGGCTTGATGACTTCATTTGGAGGTGCTAAGGAGATAAATAGTTTGCTGAAGGCAGGACACACGCTTACTCCCTGAGAGACATTTCCATTGACAAGACACATGGAGCTATGCTCAGACTCTGGGGCTAGAGGAGCATGTGGAGAGCCCTGCTAGTGCCTTGATGCTTACATAGCCACTGGATCCACAAGACCTCCTTCCACCCACCAGCCTGTGATCTTCTAGCATTTGGTGTTATTGCCTGTGTTTCATGAGTCTAAAGAGGACTTTATAGCTTGCTATTGGGTGGAAGGGCTAGTATCTGACTTATGCATTTGATCTCGACTGGGCTGGGGTGTTTTCTCAATTGATCTTGTATATAAATCTCTTTCTTAGACACATATGAGTCTCTATGAATCTGTTTCTCTAGTCTACCCAGACTAACAGTACGAATCAGGCTTAGTAAAGTAGGTCAGTGAAAAAGAGGAAGACACAGCCGCTGTCACAATAGACTCACACACAACAATGGTGAGGGTGACCCAGGACTGGGAAGTCTGTCTTTCTGTTGTACATGGGTTGCTTTACTTCAGAACCAACTCAATGACACCCAACAACACATGAAGATAAAGAGAAAAGGACCATAAAAACAACTTTGACGAATTTTCTAAAATGCTGTCCTCATTCCTAGTGTTAATCATCTAGATAACCTAGAACCTTCCAAAGTGGAATTATCATTGGAATGGACAAAACACCCATGTTGCCCAACTCTTCTTCATTCTACAGTACATTTGAATTTTTTATGCATTTTGAATGTATATTGCATACAAGTAATCTAAGTTTATGTTTAATGTTTAAATTATATCTAATGTAGCTCCTAAAGGCAAATAGAGTTCAGGTTTATAAAGATTCAAACCCAAACCTAACTGTGTTAGTCAGGGTAGAAAACAAATTCATAAACATGCATATGGATACAAGGGAAAGGTTTATATATAAGAGGAATGGAACATTTAGAAAGCATCCCAACCAAGTCCAGTCCAAGGTCATAAGTCTGATATTAGTCCATATGTCCGATATCAGTCTATAAAGTCTCCTTTCGACTCACGAAGCACGTGCAATGATACCAGGGCAATCACAAGCCAGTGGGTGCAGTCTTGTGTGTCCAGCGGCAGTAGAAGCATTCTGGTGCTGGCAGGGGTCTCCCCGTGGCTCCTCGTTTCTAGGACTCGGGTTCCATCAGCAGTATCCAGTGGCAGTAGAAGCATCTCAGCACTGGTAGGAGTCTCCACGTGACTTCTCCAGCCCTAGAGGTTTGGTTCCATCAGGGTAAGCTCATGTGGCTTCTCCTCTGGCTCCTCCAGTTCTTAGGACTCAGGGTCTATATGATGCTCAGTGTTGTCTGATTGGTAGACCGTCTGCAAGAGACTGAGTCAAGTCTCTCTCCTTCAATTCAGAAACACCCCGAGACTTCCTAGAATTCTCAGGAGAATGCCATGCCCACACAGAGGCCTCATTGGCTATCTCCAGATTGACCGGCTAGGTCCCATGCCTACATTCCCAGTGCTGAATTTGACACAGATCAGTGACTGCTGCACTAACCCACTGCCATGGAGCACATTCTGACTCATAGGGACCCTGTAGGACGAGGTAGACCTGCCCCCACGGGTATCAGAGATTGTAAATCTTTACTGCAATAGAAAACCTTATTTTTCTCCCAGGAACAGCTAGTGAGTTCAAGTTACTGACATGGCCTTAGCAGCCCACCATGTAACCCACAACTTCAACACTTCAAAAAAAATCACGCGTTAGACTTACATCTGAACCAATTTACAAAGGCTTCTTGAGAATGTATTTCTGCAGTAAAATCAGGAGCTAGTTATGCAGAGCTTCAGCGGCATGAAGCATGGAACCTGAAAACTGAGCCAGGGCAGCGGTGAGAGGGAGGGAAATTGACAGCTAGCAACAGAGGCAATGGTGTTAGAGGGGGAGGGGTGGGTAGAGGGCTAAGGAAGCAATGTGGCACACGTTTCCGGATTATTCTTTATTATTTTCTTTCCGGATTATTGTTGAGTAGGTTCTAGACTAGAGGCATTTAATGAGAGGTTAGACAGGTCAGACAATTAACAGAAAAACAAACTTCTGTTTTAAGCAAGGCGAGTTTAAGGCCCATGGCACCAGTGGGTGCTGAGTAGATATTTCTGACAATGAGTTGGCTTTACAGAAATGGTAAAAGAACAGAGAGGGTAATTTCTGAGTTTCAGTATGTGGCTGAGAGTTGAATCAAGGGTGGGTATGGATTAACGACTCCAAGTGGCCACATTGCATGAGAAACCCACCCAGGTACGTCAATACTGACATCTCAGCAAAGCACTGAGCAGACTTTGGAGACACACGGGTCCCAAGAGGAGATGGAAGAGATGGTGTCCTGCATACAAGTTCTGGTCAACAATGACGAATGCTGAAGATATGCCAAGTAATGAGCGTCAGGAAAAAAAAAATAGAAAAACTCAAAGTTCTCGGGAATTTTCAAAGCCACGAATGACCTTTGCAAGCGAGGTTTTGGCACACAGAGTGGTGCACACAGAAGTGCATACATAGTACAGGACGCTGGGGGGAAAAGACAGTGGTAAATAAACTGCCAACAGCTTTTATCTTCTCTAGAACTTGGCTTCCTTGAGGTGGGTGGTGGGAGATGGGAACAGACTGGGTGGAGTGGAGTGTTGGTTTTTTCCCTTTGTTTTTGTTTTTTTTCTTTGTCCATGAGTTTATCATATCAAAGGTCTCAGAAGAGGCCGGTAGAGTGTGTGAAAGTGCAGGAGAGGGAATGAATGACCTGTGATAAAACATCTTGCCTGGAAAGTGGTTAGAGACCCTCTTCGAAGCTAAGTGGAACCCAAACAATTTGTAACGTTTTCTTCTCTCTCTCTCTCTCTCTCTCTCTCTCTCTCTCTCTTTTTGCAAAAGGGAGGAGGAGGTGGTGTGTCATTTGTTGAGCACTCCCTGTGAGCCACCCTCTTCCCGTTTAGTGCGTGTGGCGCTGGAATTAGAAGGCGCAGGTCCGCTCCTTAGCTGTCTTTCTTCGAAAGCGTTAATTTAAAAAGGAAAAAGAAAGACCAATTCCTCACCCCCTCAAGATTAACCCCTCGCGTACAGGCCAACCCATCAACGATCTTCCGAACTTCCCGGACCCTACACCATCCCGCCAAGCTCCGCGCGAGTTGGTCCGCCCGCCCCACTGAAGCCGCTCACGGTCAAGTGCGACTTCAGCCCGCTCGGCGCCCCAAGGGAGCAGAGGCCCCCGGCACGCGCGGACGAGTGAAGGGAGGGGTGGGGAGAAGGGGCGAGGGGCGCCGGGAGGTGTCTCCGGAACCCGCGGAGACCGTCCCCACCCTCCCACCCCCCCAAGCCGGGCTGTCGGTGTCGCGCCCCGGGAGGCTGTTCCTCTCCCCGCGGTCACCCGGTGCCGGTGACCACCCGGCGGCTGCTTTCGGTTCCGCGCCTTATAAGGCCTGACAGGAGGGTCACGTGCGCCCCGGGCCGCCCGCCGGGAGCAGGGGCGGCGGAGGGGGTGGGGAGGTGGGGGGCGGGAAGCGGGAGGGAAAGGGGAGGGAGCCGGGGCGGGGAAGGCGGAGGGGCGGACTCTGCGGCCGTGGGAGGCGGCGGCGGCGGCGGCGGCGGAGCGGAGCGCTCCGAGCCGCGGAAGGGAGCGGGATCGCGGCGGCGGCGGAGGAGGAGGAGGAGGAGAAAGGGACCGGCTCGGGGGCGGGAGCGCACAGCGCGGCGGAAGCCCGAGACGGCAGGAGGGCCGGTGGTTGCCCGGGGCGGCGGCGGCGGCCGGGAAGGACCGCGGCCAGGGAAGCGCATCCAGCGGCCGGGGCGGCTGGGGGCTGAGTCCGCACGGCCGCGCGGCGGGCCGGCGCGATGGAGCCGCAGCACGTGCGCCCCGCGTCCCGCGCCCGCAGCCCGGCCTGGGAGGAACCGGTGGGTACCGCGCCCGCGCCCACCCCTCCCGCTCCGCGACTCCCCCCGCGTGCGATCCGGGTTCCGCTCAGGAAATGGCCCGGGATGAAGTCCCCAGCTGCCTGCCAGCCGGGGCTGCCCTGCCTCCGCCACCCGCGCGCCTCCTCGTGCGCCGCCCCGAGCGTCTTTGTCCGGCGGTGGGGGGCTCTCCCGGAGGGGCGGCCGGCGGCCGGCGGCGACGGCCCGGGACGGACGGTTTCCGAGCCTAGACGACTTCCCAACTCCGCGCTTCATTTTCCCGCGGGGGGGCTGGAGAAACCCAGCTCGGCCACTCAGCCTGTGGGGGGTCGGGGAAGACCCTGGCACCCCCCGCGCCGCGACCGCGTCCTTGCAGTCACCTGAGCGCGCAGGTTCCCGGGGACGGGCGCTGGGGCTGGCAGATCGCGGCGGAAAGCTCGCCCTCGGGGCAGTGGTCTGTCCCAGGGCCAAAGGGCTTTGGAAGGGGATGAAGCGGGAAGTGAACTTCGCCTTCGCCTGGCACTGGGCCGCTAGCGACGCGGAGGTTGGGTGGTTTGTAGGGCCCGGGAGTCCTGGGTCTGTGTGCTAATGTCCGCGCGTCTCCGGAATAGGGGGGCTTTCTATTTGATCCCACAAACTCCTTCAACTTCCTTATTCCGACTCAAAATCAGAACCACTTCATATGTTTCAGGGGATGTACCTGGAATCTCTTGTCAGCCAGAACTCTGTACCCCTGGGTGGCTTCGGTTTTCCCTGGTCTCAAATTTGGGTTCAAGGTGCCATGCCCCGCTCTGCACCCACGATTGCTACCCTGCCTCGGTGCAGAAATGTCTGGTCTTGCGTCTGTTCGGCTGGGAGTGTTTGGGCGCTGCTTACCTGTTGAGAATGTTTAGGGTGGGTGGCAGTACGGGTTCCCTTTTTTTCTCTTTCAAAGTACCAGCTACTTTGCCCAGGGTACTTTTCTCTGCCTCCTGCTTCCTGACCTTTCAGAGGTGTACTGATTCTGATCCATCTGTATCTGCAGCTGTCTTTGCTTTTGCAAATTTGAACGCGTTGTTAGGTCGCCCATCTGCTCGAATTTCTTCTATTGTGGTAATCACTAGGGATTAAATTATTCCGGAAGTTTAAAAACAAAACTATAATCCAGTTTTTAAGTTTAATCAAAGGTGATAGAGAACTAAATTAAGTGATGCTTTTGTGACTGGTTTGGGGCTTGCTAACTTTCCAACTTGAAGTCCTTTAAAACTTGTATCCTTGAAACCAACACCAATTACAATGAAAAGAATACGGTTTTGAGCGTTTTCCTTTAGAGCTGATGCTGGAATGACTTAGAGTCTTGAAAAATGGAGAAGACACTCTTTTTTTGTTGTTGAAATTTGTTTTTCCAAAGTGACAAGAACTAAAATGCTCATTAACGTTTCACAAAATATATCCGATAACAATCTCCCTACCAAGGCCTAACAGAAATGTGTGAATGAATTGTGACACTTTACCCAGGGGCAGAACACTTCTGAACACTGGCATTTTCTTCCAACACCAGAGGCCTTTTTCACTCCACAGGTCCTTTATCCCACACCTACTATGCGCAGCTTTGCGGGACACAGCAGCTGCCAGCATGGATGCAGAGTTTAGATTCCCAGCTAAACAAAACACCAAGTGTCGTGTGGGTTAATGGTTTGCCTTCATGTAGTCCCACAAATCATTTTGCAGAGATCTCAGATATGCAGGATAAAATGTCACTCCAGACAAAGTGCTTGCTTACAAAGAACCGATTTTCGAAACCCTGGGAACCTACCTAGAGGGCAGAGTTTTGGCGAAGGACTAGTAAAGGGAAATCTTATTTCAGTTCCCGAAAAAGCACAAGTAATGTATATTGCTGAAAAAAATACAAGCAAAAGGATGGGTAAATTACGGGGAAAGAGTCTCTGTTTAAGTATTCAATATTTGGAGTGAGGGAAAGAGAAATGTAATAATTAGTTTAAATTTAGATATGTTTTGAAAGGACCCAGAATTGATCAGAATCGGGACTTCTTGCCCCTTTGAGGTCATTGATCATCTTGAGAATCTGATAAAGGACAACCTCCTGTCCCACCAATGCACCTATGATCATATATATGATTCCAAGAATTCACACGGAATCCTGTTGGCACAGTACTTAAAATGCTTGGTTGTAGCACAATATATGGTCTTATAAAAAAAATAAAGCAGCAAAACCAAACCACTGCCATCAAGTTGATTCTCCTCAGGGCGATGCCATATGGTTTCTGCTGCTTTGTACATTTTTTTTTTTTGTGGACATCACTTCCTCTGGTGGTCGTGGGCGCTACCCAGTGCAGTTCCTGAGAGTAGCCGCTGGATTTGAACCACCAAGCCTGCGGGCCGCAGTCCCGTACTCGACCCACTTACGCCACCGGGGCTCAGCCCTGCTTTGTACATTTTTATAGAAGCAGACAGCCTCATTTTTCTCCAACAGAGAGGCTGGTGGGTTGGAACCACTGACTTTTCTATTAGCAATCCAATACTTATTAGACGCTTCACCAGGGCTCCTTTGGGTTCAAGAATTAATACCTGCTGTGACTGGAACTCTATTTAGTCATTACTTAAAATCTACTCTCTGAATTCATATACGGCAATTTTAACACTCTCATAGAATTATACTCATTTATATCTTTGAAAAGGAATAGTTAAAATGGAAAGGACTGTTCAATTGGCACACAGCTATTGTATTATCCCTTATGACTTATAAGAGCATACACATGGGGATTCACTTTCCTCACTCTTAGATGGAAGCTGAAGCATGCTGGTAGGATTCTACATGGAACTGCTGAGACAGACGAGGAAAGGTACTCTTGGGACTTGATGGCGACATACAGTAAAGAGGACAGCCCTCCTTTTCTGAAATGCAACCATGTCTGGAACTGAGAGGCAGCTACTGAACTACCTGATATTCCTTGTGTGTGGGAAACCAAGTTGGAGTGAGGGAAAGAGAAATGTAATAATTAGCTTAAATTTAAGTATGTTTTGAAAGGACCCAGAATTGATCAGAATCAGGACTCCTTGGCCCTTTTGAGGTCATTCGTCATCTTGAGAATCTGGTAAAGGACAACCTCTTTTCCCACCAATGCACCTATGATCATATATATGATTTCAAGAATTCACAAGGAAATACTAATAAGCACTGGATTGAAGTTACTAAGTCAGACAGTCACTGCCATCTAGTCAATTCTAACTCAGCAATGAACCTCCAAGACAGAGTAGATCTGCCCCTGTGAGTTTCCAAGACTGAAATTCATTTTTTGTTGGTTTTTTTTTTTTGGGGGGGGGGTGGAGTTGGGCATCACTGCCCTCAGGTGGTGGGAGTAGGAGGCCCAGCCTTTGCTCTGTGGAGCTGGAATCGAACCTCCATCCCAGTGGGCCGCAGTCCCGCACACAACCACTACCCCACCGGCCAAGACTGAAATTCTTTACAGAAGTAGAAAGTCTTATCTTTCCACTGAAGAGCGGCTGGTGGTTCAAACTGCAGACTTTGCCTTAGCTGGCCAACGTGTGACCACTAAGCTCTTCAGACTTGTTAAGTGGGGAGATTTAAATACACTTGGGTGAATGTGGTAAGTTGCTAACTGAAGGTTGGCGATTCAGGTCCACTCAAGAGTCTCAAGTGCACCAAGGGTCCAACAGAAGAAAGGCCTGGTGACCTGTTGAGAAAGCGAGCCACCGAAAATCTTTTGGAGCACAATCCAAGTGTGACCCACATGGCATGTCTTGACTTGAAATAAACCCAATAACAAGTGGTGTTTTAGCCTTATTCTTAACCCTGATTAGGCACTGGGCCTGGAGATGAAAAGTTACTTTATGCTTTCTTCGGTACTGATTTACGCCAGTGGGAGTACAGGCATGACTTAAATTTCTAATCACTTAAAAAATTACCTCGGTGGTGGGCCTGAGTAGGTAGAAAGATATTTAGCTAACCATCTGTGGGGCTGTATTGAGTAAGAATTGGCTTGATAGCAGTGAGTTTTTTTTGTTTTCTTTACACTTTTTTTGGGGGGGGGGGGGAGCATCAATGCCTTCTGGTGGTTGTGGGAGCTACCCAGCCTTGCTCCTGGAGAGCTGCTGCTGGATTTGAACCGCCAAGCCCGTGGGCCGCAGTCCCACACTCAACCACCACGCCACCGGGGCTCAGCCTTGTTTTCTTTACTCTTAACGTCCCAGAAAGAAATGGATAGTAAGAATTCTGCCAAGAATGAAAACCTGTCGGAGTGTTTAGAAAGTAGTTCTTAGACAGTGGAGGGGTGCTTAAGTGCCTTTTGCTTAATGTTTTTCTCCCCAGATAATTTTATACTAGTTAGCACTGATAAAATGATTTAGAATGAGTGGCTATTTAGGAAGGAAAGAATTGCAAAGGCGAACTGAAGCAATAGAAAACCAGGCCTGTTGCTGGTAACTCCGGGGCGGCGACCCCACTGTGAACTGCTCCATAGGGGCTTTTTGGTGTTAATCTAATGGCGAATCTTGCTTGTGGTTAGCAGCTGATTGCAAACCAGCATCAGAGCTACAGGATGAGGAGTGTTTGCATTAGGTGCAAGACTGACCCCACCTTTGTGCGCTTGATAGGGTTAATCTCAAGATGCTGTTCACTGAACATGTAGAGAGTCCTACATGGAAAATTTTACATGAGCAAATACTGTATTAGTGAAATCACTTTAAAAAGTATTATGAAAATGGTCTCTTATGGGCTGCCCTTATCCAACCAGTAGTGTTCTTTGGACGCCTGATATTTATTGAATAGCAGTGTGTCCTAGAACATGAACATTTAAAAACATCATTTATTGGGTGCTCATACAACTCTCATCACAACCCATCCATCCATCCATCTATGGTACCAAGTGCATTTGTATTTTTGTCCCATCATTGTTTTCAAAGCATTTTCTTTCTACTTGAGCCCTTGATATCAACTCATTTCTCTCTTTCCCTCCCTCCCTTATGAACCCTTGATAACTTATCAATTATTATTTTTTCATGTCTTGCCCTGTCCGATGTCTCCCTTTACCCTCTCATCTGTTGTCTATCCCCCTGGGAGGGGGTTATAGGTAGGTCATTGTGATCGGTTCCCCCTTTCTCCCTGCCCCCTCCCCCCCTTTCCCTTCTCTCCTGGTATGACTGCTCTCAATATTGGTCCCAAGGAGTTTATCTGTCCTGTTTTCCCTATGTTCCCAGATCTTATCTGTACCCATGCACAGGCTCTGGTGTAGCCAGATTTCTGAGGTAGAATTAGGGTGATGATAGTGGGGTAAGGAAGCATTAAAGAACCAGAAGAAAGCTGTATGTTTCATCAGTGCTATATTGCATTCTTAGTGACCCACCGCCTCCCCAGACTCTTCTGTCAGGGGATGCCCAATTGCTACAGATTGGCTTTGGGCCTCCACTCTGCACTGCCCCCCCCCCATTCATATTATGATTTTTGCTCTGTGTCTTTGGTGCCTGATACCTGATCCCATCGACACCTCAAGAACATAAAAAAGTACCTCCTTTAGGACTTGAGGCATACAATATAGAATTCAGCAAGTGTATTCTTAAGTATTACATCATTAATTTCAGAGTTCTACATAAGAGCTATTTAAGAATTCAAAGTTTGCTACTTCTGTAGATAATAATAGAATACTAATATTCATAAGGTTGGTATCATTATAAGATTCTGTAACTTAAATATGTTTAATAGTGTTTATAAATTTGTTAGTGGAACAGGAGGCCTTACTAAGTAGAAAATGAATTTAATGACAACACAACCTATTTCCATCTTATCTTGAATGCCCTGTTTATGTGACTCATGTTCAAGTTATTAATAGTGTGCTTATGGGGCACTATGTTCCAAACAAGCATTTCGAGGTAACAGACAGAAGGGAAAATAGGTAAGACACACATAGGAAAAGAAAGAAATTATGTGGAATTTTGAACACTAAAAGAAATCTTCTCAATTGAATAATGGTCTATATCACCTAGTTGAAGTTTGTTTCAGGGCCCTTTTCAGCTAAATTAAAATGAGTGAAAATATGGCTATTGTATTTCTTGAGGAAGTGAAATACATTGTAGGTCTACAGTATACAAGTCAAATATTTATTCTGGAAGCTTGTCATTGACAGATAAGAAGCTGGAAGGTCAGGTACTTGACATAGGGATTCCGTCAAAGAGTCCCTGCTTGCAAGGGAGGCATTTGACAAGGGATTTTCCATGAGTTATCTTTTGTGGGACATGAGGTGAGGGTTTATCCTTCAACTCCCTGACTTCCTATAAGGTATTTTTATTCTGAGCACTTTACACGCCAGGGAAATGGTAAAGCAAGGAGCATTTTTTTTTTTTTTTTTTTTTAGCAAGAGCAGGCTAAGACTAGCTTTGCTTTCAAAGTCACATCCAAGTTTTAGAACTTTTATAGGATCTTCTGAAATGCGGGCTGGCTGGGAGATTAAAACTTTAGGAAGGAATGAGTACCTTTACACTGATGTAATAAAACTGACCAGCTCCTGTTCTATGAAACTGTTTGAAAGTATTTTAAAGCAATCAGCATTTAAATAAAAGAGATACACATATTTGGTTCTCTTCTTAGAGAGCAGAGTAGGCCTGGGCATCAAATAACGCACTTGAATTTTATTACTGTCTGGATTCTGAGGAATGTCACCCTACAAACATGAAAGTGGCTAGAAGCCTAGGGTGTCTGATGGACTGTTGTTTGATGTTAGGTGCTGCCAATTCAGTACCGACTCATATCGGGACCCTATGTACAATTGAGCAAGACAATGCCATCCTCACATTTGTTCCAAGTCCATCCATGAGTCCACCCATGCAGCCACGCAGTCTGGTGGAGGGTCTTCCTCTTACTGCTGCCCCTCCACTAAGCAGGATGGCCGTTTCTAGGGATGAGTCTTTCCTGAGAAGGCTGTTCATGAGCTTTTCAGTGGCTAATTACTTCTTCCACATCTGGAAGCTCTGCTGAAAGCCATTCACTTCAGGTGGCCCTGCTGGTGTTTGAAATCAACCGTGACTTAACTTCCGGCACCACAGCAATATGCAAGCCACCACAATACAAACTGACTGACAAGTGGTGAGAGACCAGTTTTTGTTCTAGAGGAAGAGCCAGTGTAAAAACTAGAATAGGAATCATGTGACTTTGACTTATGCCCCAGACATTTCTACCTCGGCTTCCATGAAAATAAGAAGGATGAACTGGGTATATTCTTTTAACAGGTCCTTAACTATGTGCCATTGCCTATAGGGGGTCTGCATGTGGATTTCCTATTGGGCTGCTAACCCCAAGGTCGGCAGTTCAAAACTACCAGAAAGGTGAGGCTTTCTAGTCCCATAACGAGTGAAGTGGAGGAAACCCACGGGGGCAGTGCTCTAGGGCCACTCTGAGTGGGAATTGACTTGATGGCAGTGAGTTGGGTATTTTTCGTTAAGCACTTGGTGCTATCAGAAAGGTCGGCGTTTTAAACCCACCTGAAGGCAGTGACTCTTTTGTTTTGGTTCTTTCTTAAGGAGGCCTGGTGGCTTAGTGGTTTGGTGCTGGTCGGCACTTCAAAACCACCATCTACTTCTGAGAAAGCAGGGCTTTCTATGCCTGTAAAGCGTTAGTTTTGGAAACTTACGGAGGAGCCAGGGTGGAGGGGGGCTTGTCCTATGGAATGGACTCCATGGCAGTAATGAGTGGGTTTCCTTTGCTAAAGATGGAAGCTTATGTTGCAAAAGTAGTTCCTACAATTTAATATTGCACAGCAACTATCTCCTGATTATTCAATCTAAACAGCACATTGTAGTGAGTTTTGTCGACACCCTGAACTACAGTATTGAAAATGTAGCTTCTTCAAGTCTCTGAGACTGTTAGGTCTGACACGGCAATCAAATTCTGTTGAGAAGACTGCAGCTAAAAGAAAAAACTGAAACCCCAAACATGATGGTATCTAAATTTGGAAGGACTGTGAAAGTCAAAATTGAATGAGGAAGGAACCTGGGTACTGAAGACATGAATTTGCCTAAGAGATTGGATGCTTTACTGAAGTGGAGAGACTCCACTATCT
>PVJH01006982.1:33158-91250 GCA_004026705.1 Nesogale talazaci
TCCATCCCGGGGAACCCCCATCCTGGGGCGGGGGGGGGGAAGTGGAGGATGCATGCTGGGACCCCGCAGTCTCCCTCAGTCTCCACACCCTACCTAGCTGGTGGCAATCCGGCCCAGGAACAGGGATCCCAAGCCAGGCCAGACGGCGTCCCCTAGGCGCCGCCGCTCCAGGTCGTTCTGGGCGGAGGGAGCTCGGCGGGTGCTTCCGGGAGGCGGCTGGTCCCCCGCGACCCTTCCCCGGGGGTGGGGTAGGGGGGGCGGCTGGGGAACGGAAGATGATGGCGGCGGCGGGGCGCGAGGCTCCGGGCCCGGCTCGGGCAGGGCCCACCCGCTGACCCCCGTCGCCGCCCCCGTCGGGCGGTGCTGTGTCCCCGCAGGAGTCGGAGAGGATGGCCGGGGCCGGCGGCCAGCACCACCCTCCGGGCGCCGCGGGAGGAGTCGCCGCCGCCGGGGCTGGCGCCGCGGTCACCTCCGCCGCTGCCTCGGTGGGGCCCGGAGAGGACTCGTCGGACAGCGAGGCGGAGCAGGAGGGACCACAGAAACTGATCCGCAAAGTGTCCACCTCGGGCCAGCTCCGCACCAAGGTGAGGCGGGCTCGGGCGGCCTCGGGGAGGGGGAGGCGAGGCGGCGCAGGGAGGGCGCCCACGACCCCCGAGAACGTGCGGCGGGCGGGGAGGGGCCGGGCCGGGGCGGGGCGGGGGCGGAGCTTCGGCCGCTGGCCAAGGCCTCCGGGGTGGGTCCCGGGGCGCTGGGCTGGCAGAGGGTGAGCCGGGAGCCCGCGGCGCGGCGGGAGCGTGGGAAAACGCTGAAGCCCTGTTGCGAGTTCCCACTTAGGCAAACAAAAAGCCAAAAGAACCTACTGCCGTCTAAGCAAGGTCCCACTCAATAGCGACCCACTAGGACAAGTCCCACGACCCCCTCAGGTCTAAGGCTATATCCTTTAGGGGAGTCCACTGCCACGTGTGCAGCCGGTGGAGGGGAACCCTCTCCTTTGGCTTAGCTGCTGAGTGCCCGAACACTGCGCCCTGACGGAACTGGAGTGTGGGATCCCTTTCCCCAGGCTTCTCCCCCCCGCCCCCCCTCCACCGCATGTGCCATTGACTGGACGCTCAAAGTGAGCTGCGGTGCGTGCCCCCCAAGGGCCTGCAGTTTCCAGGTCCGCTGCCTCTTGCCAGTGGAAAGGCCGAAACCATGGGACTAGGTCAGCAGTCAAAGATGAACATCACCCTGAGAGAACAGCTGGCCTGGCTGTCCGCTATAGATTTCCAAAAGTGCAGGGAGCACATCTTATGAACACATCCGCAGTTACCTATCATGATGAAAAGTGATCTTTTCAACCGGCGAGGGTTCCGTGGAGAGTTTTAATTTAGGCAGGAACGAGCTGTGCATGGGCCAGACTCACAGCCAAGAAGTCAATGCAGGCAAAGGCTTACCCTAAAACACATGCGTTCTTGTTTTCTTCGTTATTTTGAAGTCTACCAATGGGACGCCAGCCAGTTCACAGTGAGTAATTGCTGATGGGGAATTTGAATAAGTCACCAATACAACCACTCGGTTTTCCTGTTCCCTTTCAAAGTAAACTTGCAAAACTTAGCTCATTCTGCATGTCATTTTTATGTGAAGTTGTTTTCCAAAGGTCTGTGGACTCATCTTTTCAAGTAGAAGTTTTATTGTAGGTATGTGGGGTTTATTTAGGGAATCTTAAAGGTTACAAGTCAGGATCGATAAACAGTGTGGGTACAGTTCACAGCAACACCTGTTGGCTGCCCGGAGCTGAGTCTCTCTCCAGTCCTTAGCCTCCGGGTCCCGTGGTCCCTCGGTCTCTGCCTCTGTGGATGAGCAGATCATCCTGTTGCTGTACCTCACAGCCTCATGATGTCCATGCACCTCCTTTGCTCAGCCTCATGGACTCTGCCTGAGCTTTGGGCGCCTCTGGTCTCTGCCTCCGCTGTTGGACCCTGCTCCGTTGGTGACTCTGATGGTTTGGTTGTTGTGTGCCTTAGGTGGCGCTTATACACAGAGAGAAATGGCCCACAGTGTCGTTTGTCAGTTTCGTGGAGTGTAATGCATATTTAGGTTAAAGCTAAACAGAGTGGAGATTTATCTAAGTGATTTTAACACTCAAAATCTGACTTTTTTTAAATAGTAAGAAGATTATGTAAATATATTAAGAACGAGCAAACTTGCAGGATATTGTTTGATGGTTGATATTACACGGAACCCCTGGGTGGTGCACATGGTTTTACGTTCAACTATTAATTGAAAGATGGGCCACTCTCACAATGCCCCCTCCTTCCTCCCGCCCCCCCCCCCAACCCAGAAGAGGCACCTCAGAATAAAGCTTAAAGTTGCTGGCAACCTTGTGGAGTGACAGTCTACTCTGAAATACTTGAAGCCCAAACCAAGCTAAACTCCCTGCCCATTGAGTCACTTCTGACTCGAAGCGACACTAGAGGACAGGGCAGAGCTGCCCCCGGGCGCTTACTTATTCTCAGAGTAGAAAGCCTCGTCTTTCCCCTGTGTCCCCTGCAGAGCAGCTGCTGGTTTCCAAATCAGCAAAATCAGTCAAAATCGACTCCTCAGCAAGGCAGCGGTTTGGGTATGGTTGTTGACATAAAATGCACACGTAATCAATGTTTACACCATTGTTTTTGGTAGATGTCACCAAATTGGTTCCCACACATACAGCAGCACAATGAAACACTGTCTGGTCCAGCGCCACTCTGCACACACCAGTTGTTGTCATGTTTGAACCCATTGTTGCAGCCAGTGTCAATCCATCCTCTCACGATTGATAAGCTGCTCAGACTCTACTTTACCAAGCTTGATGTCCTCCTTCAGGGGCCAGTCCCCTGTCAACACATCTAAAGTATGTGAGATGAAGTCTTCACCATCTTGGCCTTTAAAGAACGTTTATACTTCTTCCAAGGCAGTTTGGTTTGTTCTCTTGGCAGTCCATGACACTTACAATATTCTCCACCAGTATCATGATTCGTATTTGTTTTCCTTATTTAAAATCCAGTTTTCTCATACTTATGAAATCACTGAAAATACTGTGACTTCAGCCAGGCCCACCTTAGTCCTCAAAGTAACATCCTTGCTCTTCAGCACTTTCCAGAGGTCTTGTGCAGCAGATTTACCCAATGCATTGTGTCCTGTGGTCTCAGCAGACTACAGCTTCTATGAGCGTTGATAGTAGGTCCAAGCAAGGGAAATCCTGGACATTGACATGGACATGGTTCTAAGTAGAATTGAGCAAAGTTATCCAACAAATTTGTTAGAAGGACTAGTAAAATTTCTTGATTTCATGAACTCATGCTACCTGAGATTATACTTTCTTATTTTGATAGTATCTATAGTTTGAGGAAAAGCACGATTACCAAGACTAAGTGTTAAATTCAAAAAAATTTTGGGGGAGGCTAATTTTCTGGTTAGCTTTTTGATAAAATTGTTTAGCATGAAAGTGAGTCAAAAAAGTATGCTGCTAAGGTTACAGTCCATACCTGCGTGGGTTTATTCCTGACAAAAACATGTTTGAATTTATCTCTCTGAGCAGTGAAAGCCTGCAGACAAGTTCTCTCAGTAGTACGGGTGTCTTAGAATTGCTTTCCATCACAAAATGCACCTGTTTATTCTCTGAGGGTAGCAGTGGTTGTCCTACAAGATTTCAGAATTTTGTTGGAAAATCTTACCCCATCCACCCAATGACCCCAATCTTGCCCCTTCAGGCTTCCTTTTGTTCCCCAAACCCAAAGAACTTTAAAAGGAGCCTGATTTGAATACCCTGGGGAAACTGAAATGACCATTTTGGCTTTTGATGTAGTGTAAATTGAAGAGTTTAGAATTCTTTGGGGAAGACTGAGAGAGACGGAACCACTTTCTGGAGACCTCTCCAGACTTTGAAGAGAATCTGGTGAGAAGCAGTAGCTTTCCAGTTTTTATATTTTTGTTTAATAATAACATTTCTGGTGTTTCAGAACCATACTTTTTGACCTACCCTGGCATGTGGACACCCTTATTAAAGCACAGGAAGCACTACTCGTTTCTTTGAAAATCCATGAGCTCACGGGCTCAGTTTAGGTTTGGAGTTGAAAGAAAGCCACGGACTTAAGTAATTGCTGTGTTCGAAGAGTAGATGTCAGAAACACTGGATAGTGCTCTAAATAATCTGTATGTCAGAACAAAACCCAAACACCTTGAGTGAATTGTGGCATTTGAAAAAGTGCCACGATTTTTTTGGTAGTTGAAAGCATAATGCATGTCTACAAGAAAATATTCAGATAACAGGAGAAAATATGTCGTGAAGGGAGGCTAGACATCGCAAGATCATTCCCTTTCATTTATTGTCAGCTGTACTGGTATTTCCAGGAAATAGTCTGTATGCATGAATGCATATACATGCGTAGATATTGATTTCTTAAAAAAAAACTGCTGGAAATGTTCGGGGTACACTCTTCTGTATCTTGTTTGGAGAGCTAGTCTGGAGATCACTTCCTTATGGCCCGAGTACTTATAATTCATTAAAAATAACAAGACAGAATGTTACGTTCTATTTGAGGCCAATGGTGGCACTGTCGTACCCGACAGCATTGAACTGCAGCAGCAAGGCTGGTGGTTCAATTCCCCCAGCTGCTCCTGGAGAGGAAGATGAGGCCATCTGCTCTCATAAAGATGACTTACAGCCTCGAAGCCTGTTTAGGGTCTCTCTGTGTTGGAATCGACTCCATGGCAGCGGATTTGGTAGATTGGGTGACATTAGATTGCACGATGTGAAGTTGCTTGGTCCTTAGGTCAAAATGGGTTGGATTTAGGGAATTCCATGTGGTTGACCCTAACATGGTTTGTGTCATCATTTAATTAACTGGTCCTGCCTCTCTCTCTACCCCCGCCCCTCCTCTGTGGAATTGATTCTTTTAAGGAGTTTTATTGCCATATAAGTCACGTAGCATACAATTTAATTGTTCAACCATATAAGTGCAGTCATTACCACAGTCAATTTCAGGACATTTTCTTCTGACACTCATTGTTGTTAGCTCCCTGTTTCCCCCCAACCTCCCCTGCCAGGTTCCTAGGTAATTATCAATCCAGTTATTGTCTCTATAGACTTATCTACCCTAGATTTAATATACAGAAAATCATAAAAAACACAAACAGGAAGCAACCAACAAAACCAACAATATCAGAACAAAGCAGAAAAACCTCTCTCAGAAAGAAAGCAGACTATATAAAAAAAAAAACTTAACTTTAAAATGAGTCTAAAGGGAGATCAAATGCTAAGGTGTTACATTTTTACTTAACTCCCTCTGCCAGAACAGACTTTACCTGTCACTGTCTGATAACAAGGCAATCCTCATCCCTCAACTCTGTTCAGAGGGGGCTCACTGGATGCCTAGTCCACATGGGGACCCTACAAACGGGTTTGGGGTTTCCACTGTCACCCATAGCTGGGTCTTCACAATTTAAGTTCTGATACCGTTCCTTCCTCCAAATGTGGGTTTTACTCTTTGCAGTACTCAGATCCCACCAGCTGATGTGCTCCTAACCTGTGGACTTACGTAGCTGATCCCAATAACTGCCAAATTTTCTGTTAGCTGCCCAAGGCACCTAACCCACTGACTCACCCAACTCACTGCTATCCAGCCAATTCTTGGTCACTGTGACCCTTTAGGAGAGAGTAGAGATGTGCCATGGTGTGGAACGGCCTCTTTGGGTTTCCTAGACCTTACATCTTTGTGTGAGAAGACAGCCTCCTCTTTGTCTTGCAGAGGAGCTAGGTGGGTTTGAACCTTGAGGTTATTAGAGGTCAGTGCATCGCCTACTCTAACACCACAGAGGATCTTGGGTGTTTTATTTACATAAGCGGAAAATTACATACATCAAATGGTACTAATGTGAAATGCCACAAGAGAACTGTCCTGTGACTCCCTCCTTACCGTTTCCCTCCTCTTCCTGTGTCTTTGTCATTCAGAGGTGGATTTTGCATTCAGACTTAATTGTTGAGGACAGTTTCATCATATGCACTGAGAGTGAAAACATTTTGAATGCCATTATTCTGAACTCAGAGCAATTACATTTGGAGCCTGAGTGAGGAGGTGACCTTTTGTGTTGCCTGTTGGCTCACGTTGCCTCTCATTTGACAGGGATTGGCCAGAGGATGGAGTCAACTAAAAGACCAAGATTATGTCACTGTCATTGGGCCAACTATCATAAGCCAAACAAATAAGAAACATCTCCAATGAGTTTTTTCTGCTATTGAATCATCTTAGCCATGTTCTTGAAGTTTCCTGGCCCAGCAAAACCTCGAGTTAGGTTTATGGTGTTCTCAAAGTTCAAGACTATTAACGAGTCTCTGAATTTAGGTTAAACATACCTGAACAGTAAGTACCTATTCAGAACTCTTATTTTATCTGGATTCGGGCATTTCTTTCCTACTGCCATTGAATAGGTTCCCACTCACAGGAACCTTATAGAGGACTTCTGAGGCTTGCCAGTCTTTATGGGAGCAGACAGACTCATTTTTCTCCTTTGGAGTGGCTGATGGGTTTGAACTGCTGACTCTGTCATTAGCAGTCCATTGCTATCAGGTTGCTCCACCAAGACTCCTTAGGTGTCTCTCTTTAAAAAAAAATCATTTTTTAAATCTTTTTTTTTTTATTTATTTAGGCATCACTGCCCTCAGGTGGTGGGAGTAGGAGGCCCAGCCTTTGCTCCTTGGAGCTGGAATCGAACCTCCCTCCCAGTGGGCCGCAGTCCCGCACACAACCACTACGCCACTGGGGCTCAGCCCTTTAAATGATTTTAAATAAGGCTTGCACAACGCTTATCATAATCCATACATCCATCCATTGTGTCAAGCAAATAGGAATCTCTTTAAGCCTGAGTCCAAAAGAATAATGATTACTAGTATCTTATTTTTACTTTAACATGGAAGATGATAAACACAATCCTGTACCTTTCTGATGTCATTGGTTGGGAAAAAAACCTTGTATTTTTCATTGCTTCATGAGATGTGGTTATGAACCTAAAATGTAATAAATTCACTATGAGCCCTAGGTAGAGGAAAGCAGAGAAGAATTGGTCAGCATTTTTCAAATTGTAGATGATCATCATTGTTGAGTTATGATGGCTCAGACCCAAATTTAAAACAGAACTACAATAGATGAGAAAATATTATTTAAAACCTTTCATCCAGTTTTGGTAGAAATGCTGGAATCGGGTAAGGCACTGAATAGAATGGAATACAAGAACATGGCTGGGAAAATGTAAAAAAATATGAATTATTGCAGTTTATAATTTATCAAGGGTTCATGAGGGAGGGAAAAAATGAGGAGCTGGTACCAAGGACTCAAGTAGAAAGAAAATGCTTTGAAGATGATGATGGCAACAAATGTACAAATGTGTTTGATGCGGGCTGAGCCCCGGTGGCGTAGTGGTTGTGCGCGGGACTGCGGCCCCACTGGGACGGAGGTTCAATTCCAGCAGTGGGGCTGGGCCTCCTACTCCCACCACCGGAGAGCAGCGATGCCAAAAAAAAACAAACAAAAAAACAAATGTGTTTGATGCAATGCATGCATGTATGGATTGTGATAAGAACTGTAACAGCCCCCAATAAAATGATTTAATAATTAAAAAAGTAAGAGTTGTGATGTGATACTGACAGAAACTCAGTTTGATAGGAGAGGCAAGTAGGAAATTCTATGTTTTGATAGGAGATGAGCAGGAAGTTATCTTGACTAATAAGAATTAACAATCCAGGGCAGAGGCCGATGACTTTTGGTAAACACCTAGATAGCATATAAATACTTGGAGCACTGCTCTCCCTAAGATATTTATTACAACTACTTATAACTCCACTGTTGAAGTGAGGCTGTCCTCAAAAATCTCACTGCCACCAAGTGGACTGACCTCATAGGACAGGGAGGGACTGTCCCTGTGCGTGTCTGAGACTGGAGCCCTAACTCCCTCAACCCCTGGACAATGCTTAAACGATCGGCTGTGTTCCAATAAAGCTTGATTAAAAGGGATATTGAAATTGAATGGTATATCCATTTCACATGTCAAGAGACAGTCTTTTAAAATCTTTTTAATCCTGCCTTTTTTGATCCAAAGGGATAAAAAGCAAATTGCCCTTTCAAATTCTCATGGAATCCAGATTTTGTACACACAGCCACAGAGACCCGAAGAACCCGTGAAATCAACGGACGAATGTCCTTAGATAATCTTTAATTGCCAACCAAAAATAACCCCGGAACGCTTCAAATCAAACAACAGTTTTCTGCTACTTCGTGAAGACTGCCTGCCTTGAGCATTGCCGTGATCTTCTCAGGACTGCATTTCGGGGTTCCAATTGGTAACAGCCAGTGAGCGTCTAATGGGGGAGGGCGAGCCCGAGGCAGAGTGGGGGAATCAAGTGCGGTTACTCGGAATGCATCAGCACCAGGTTGTTGAATTGTGTATATTTTCAACAATAGCAGCAAAAATAAAATGCATTATACAAAAGGGAAATTGTCGGGCTGAGTGCCGGTGGTGTAAGTGGTTGAGTGCAGGACTGCGGCCCGTGGGCTCAGCGGTTCAAATCCAGCGGTGGCTCTCAGAAGCAGCACTGGGTAGTGCTCAAAAGCAAAAAAAAAAAAAAAAAAAGAAGGGAAATTGTCTTCATTTTATAAGCCCTTAACTGTGTAAAAACCTTAGCTCTACAAAAAACGTGGCTGGTGGGAAGCTGGCCATAGAGGGCCCGTGGATTTGCCCCGGGCTGTGGCTGTGGTTTGCCAAGTCCTGCGTTAGCGGATGGAAGGGTCTGTAATTTCAGGCTTGTAAAACACCGCAAAATTTAGGTGTTGCTAACTGTGATCCACATTCAAGGGACCAAATAAAGCTAGATTTCAATCCATTTTAAAATCTCATCTTTGTAGAACGGTTTATTTTTAGCTTGGTTTGCGTCTTTGCTCCCATTTTAATGCGAACTAAATATAGAGTGGAAACTCTGAGTCTTGGTACAGTAATATATGGTATAACAGCTTTCTTTCCATTCTGATTACAAGTTAAACATGAAATCCCATTATTAAAGATAAGAGGCATCATAAATAATTGACTAAACCTTTACATATAACTTTAGGTGCATTATTTGAAAGCAACTAAATTTAGAAAGCTTTCATGAAGTTCAAGGTTGCGTGTTTGCTATAGTGGTGGGTGGGGTGAATCGTTATATGAAGCCACTGTTGTAAATGGCTTGGGCCTCCTTTGTGTTTCCTGGGTACAGGGCTTCCCTCCTACTGAACTTGCTAGGCTTTACTTACTCAGGAGTGTGTTTATAAGCAGAGATTTTAATTAAAGAGATTTGGTTTCATATCTAAGAATAGAACTTTGAAAACAACATGTTAGTAGGTGACAGTGTCCTGTGGCAAATTTGTGTGGCTTTATTGGCTATTGAGTGTGTTTCCTTGAGACTAGTCAGTCGCTTGAGAAGCACGTTTGTATTTTTTATTCGTTCCAGGGACTTAACATTGTCAGTGGTCATTATTGAGAATAGCTCTAAGGATACTGTGTACTTTGTTTCTATTCTACACAGTTGCTTGTTCCCCCCAAACCCAACCCTCTGGCCCTTGGGTCAATTCTGTCTCCTTGTGACCCCATGGGACAGAGCAGAAGCAGCCCCTCTGGGTTTCCAAGGCTGTAAATCTTCATGGGGGCAGGAAACTCATCTTCCTCCTGCAGAGGGACTGGTGGATCCCACTGCTGACCTTGTGGTGGACCACCAGCCCAGCACATAACCCACCGTGCCACCAGGCCCTCCCTTTCTGTAGGTCAATAAAACATGTTTCTTGTTATGAGATTACCTGGATGACTGTTAGGCTTTTACTTTACACCAAGGATTGAAGATTACGGTGGGGCTGGGCTCATCCCTGTGCTGTTGAGGGTCAGGGGCTTTTCCAACCATCATTCTGTCTAATCTATCTTTAAAAAAAAATGTCTGGAGCATTTATTTCAAAAGTTTAGTATTTCTACTCAGCGTTCTGTTGCTGACAGTGCAGTTAGGATACATACAGGGTCTTACCGAGCAGTTGCATAACATTATCTGACTTTTACAAATAAGAAAGTGGAGACAAGTGTTTGAAGGTATTCCAGAACTTTAGAAATAGGTTTCTACTAGAATTTCTTGTTTACAGAACCGTGTGTGTGTGGGGGGGGGGGTATTCAGGATCTTATTGAATTTTACAAATGAGAACATGGGGACCAGTTCAAATGTGGTGCCCTTGGGTGAAATGCCTTTTTTATGTGTGACCTTTTGAGCTGCGAGAGTCTGCCAAACATGACTGGCTGGGCGGCAGTCTGCTTTGTGATTTGTGTATTTCATAGGCCTAGCGGGGATTGGCCAGTCCACTGTGCAAATAAGGTAAGGAAAACCGCCTAGTGCAGTGTTTTTCAACCTTCCTAATGCCGTGACCCTTTCATATAGTTCCTCATAGTGTGGTGACCCCCCCACCATAAAGTTATTTCTGCTTCTACTTCATAACTGTAATTTTGCTACTGTTAGGAATTGAGTGACCCCAGTGAAAGGGTCCTTTGACCCCCAACAGGGTCATGACCCCCAGGTTGAGAACCACTGACCTACTGGGATGAGTGACCTGTGGCGATCAGTCTGCTTTTGTCCTGTTGGGAGGGCCATGCTTTGCGCATGCTTTACACACGCGCAAGCCTGTGTGAACTGCCAACCCAGCAGAGGTTTTCTGGGAGGGAATGTCATAAACGGGCTGTCACACCTAAGACAGCATGCACAGGCAGCCTGAGTGTGAGCCGCAGGAACCATGGGGCCCACAGAGAACTGGCTTACAGAAAGAGGGGCCGCTCCTTTGGGTCGCAGGCTTGCAGGAGGAACCTGGTGTCTCTGGGCACTTAACGGCTGAACTGAAAGAGTGATAAGGTGGGCCTGAGGGAGGCAGGGCCTATGAATGCCCAGCGACAGAGACAACGCCCAGAGAGGTACACTGTCCAAGAGAAGGTACACTGGCTGGCTTGGCCGAGAGAAGGGCTGCGAGGGGGCGGACTTTTCTCTTGAGTTGTATTCTGTTAACTTCCAATTTGGTCTCGAGTTAGAGCCTGTTGCTTCCCGAATAAGGCCCCTCATTATGACTTTGGCCATTGTCGAACCCAGCAGAGGAGCCGAGAGTGCCCGTGTACAACTGGTGTCGGACCTGGTGGAAAAGTTGGAGAGGGGTGGTCCGACTTCCATCTCCCAGGAGTGTCACCCAGAGCCCCATCTCTTGGCCATTGCGCCTCTCTGGGCCTTGCCTGTGAGGCCTTGCCTGATTGTTACCCCTCAGAAACTGAGGTGCATTCAGATACTGGTCTATCCCAAGGGAATAAATGGCCAAGGGGGAGCCCAAAAGCAGGGTTTCCAGTGACTGCACTGGTACAGAATGGTGCAGCTTCCAGACAAGAGACCCGTTCTAGATTCCTTGGCTTCAATGGTCTCTCACCACTCATGTGATTTTGAAACTTGACCTCTACAGATTGTACAAGTATGTATGTATTTTATGTATGTATATATGTATGTATGTCATCAGCCAGCCTCTCTATTCCTCATGTCTACCCACCCTTTCCCTCCTTCCTCCTCTTCCCTTTTCTCTGCCCACTGCCCCAGCCCTGCCCTTCGTTTATGTCATCTGGACACGCTTGATGTCCGTCTGGTAGGTTTTATAATGCCTCCTTGCACTGGAAGTCTGCACACTTAATGACAAGTGTGACTATACATAAAAAAGTAACATCTGAAATAATTGAATCATTGAATCTCTTTTTTATACATCTTCAAAAGACTGACTTTAGAAGAAAATCCTTGTAGGAATCTAACTCTTCAAATAGGTTTTCAAAGACAAGAGTTACTTTCACTTCTCTGAAGTTGGATGCTGTTTTTAAAAGGTCATGATATAGCCTTAAAAAAAGTTATGTAATGTGATTTTCCATTTGACCTATTAAGACATGTTTGGAGAAAAACATGAGTAAAAGATTTTTAACAAGCTAAGGAATGGAAATGACAGTTGTGGGTCTAATTTTCTCCATTTGATTTTTTTTATTTAGATAAGAAACAGTGCAAGTGTCTAGCTGAACAGACATACTGTTCTGAATTGAATTATTCATAAAAACTAAATAGCTTCAAAGTATGTAGTAGTGTGCTATTTGGCATGTATGAGAATACAAGTGTAAGTTCAAAAGTTTTGCTATTAGGGCTCTAATTCATAAGTAGTTTTAGTCTAAGCAAAACTTGTTGAAGTGTGTTGGCACAATCAGTGGAAGGCAGCAAGAAATTCTGTCATCAGTAGTACACTTCTCTTGGTCTCCTTCGGGTGCCTTTGGGGGGCGGGCAGGTCCAGTCAAAAGAGTGGCTCCTGAGGGGATCTGCCAGGTCCATGAGATCTGAGGCAGAGGTCAGCTTAGAAGTTCATGGTGACTGTGTTTTAAAAAATTTTTTGTTTTAATTCTAAAGGAGGTAATCTTTTTTATTTTCAATGGTTTTGCTGCATGCAATCCACATATCATACAACCCAGTAGTTTATTTGCATCATGAAGAATTGTACAATTATATCAAGTAATCAGTTTTAAAACATTTTCTTCATCTTGTATTCATCGTTATTCGCTCCCCATTTCCTTCCAGCTTCCCCTGTACCTGTGCAGAACCATTAATCCAGTTACTAGCTCTATAGACTTATTGATCCTGAATTTCATAGACAAAAAATATTAAAAATAAAAGGCAAAGATTAACAACAATAACCAAGTATATAGATAGAAACCTCAAAAAGCAAGAAGAGGGAGTGGGGGGGGGGGGGTAAAAAGGAACTGATATCCAGGAGTTAAAGAAGAAAGAAAATGGTTTGAAACTGATTGTGGTAGCATTTGTACATTTCTGCTTGATATGATTGAATTATGGAATGTTACATCTGTAAGGGCTCCCAATAAAAAGATTAGTGAATAAAAATGGATAAACAAAATACTAAAAGCGAGAACAAATGTAAATGGGTCATAAAGAAAAAACTCCACGAAAAAATCAAGCTGCCTGCCATCAAGTCCGTGCTGACTGATAGTGACTCCTCGGAAGGTTCTGAGAGTGTAGCTATTAGCTAGACTAGAAACCCCCCACTTTCTCCTGAGGGAGCTGCTGGCGGGTTGAGCTGTTGACCAAGGGGATCACAGCCCAGCGAGTAATCACTGCACACCAGGGCTCCTGCCAAGTGGATCATAAGGGAGATCAAATGACAGGGGGCTAACTTTTAATCTAACCGCATCTGCAACAACCTACTCTCCAATGCATTCGATAGGATAGCAAGGCCATTCACATCCCTAGTCCAAGGTCAGAGGGGACTCACCAGGGGCTTAATTCACATGCATCTCTCTAAAGGAGATGATCTTGGATTTTCTTGAAGGAAGATTATGGGAACTATCAGAAAGAAATTCTAGAGGTAGACTAAACAGTTTAGTTGGAGTAGTAATAAAAACATAATGATTCACTGGTAGGCTGCATTAATGTTTGTTTTCTATAGCAAGGAAAAATTCCATTTATAATTTCTGCATAAACACAAACAAAAACATACAACCTACAGGTGTGATTCATCATTATAAACATTTCTGTTAAAAATGTTATCGAGATGTTTTTGAAGCTAAACATCTGCATAGCCCAGTTTTTTGTATAAAGCAAAGGATAAAGACTAGATGGGGAAACAGTTATTGGTAACATTTCTAAAACTTACTTAAAATAACACACACACAGATGAGCCCTCCTGGTGGTGCAGTGGTTGTGTACGGGACTGCGGCCCATAGGGTTGACAGTTCAAATCCAGCATCAGCTCTCCAGAAGCAAGGCTGGGCTTCTTACTCCCACCAGGGGAGTGATGTGAAAACACACACATACACACACACACACACACAGCAAATAATAATATAGTAAGAGAATACTAACTGAAGCTCATTTGAGAAAATATTAAGGTTTTGTGAAAAAGTCCTTTCTTTCAGACCCTGAAAAGCGTGTGAGTTTGTGTGCTAGAAATGTTTCACATTCAGAGACCACAGAAATATATTTTGATATCATGAGACAAAATACATGGTCCAGGCCGATGGTGTTGTAGGTCCCATGACAAGTAGGATGCCTCAGGTATTGGCCCTCTTTTGTTCAAATTGCTATAGGGAACACTGCCAGGCACTTGATGGGAGTTTTCATATATGTAATCGGAAACACCACACGCACCCAGTTAGTGTCTTATATGTTAAAATAAACTTTAGGAAACATTATCATTTACTTTCCAAAGAGAACGACAGTGTTCTATCAGACCCCCTTTAGGACATGATCCCATGAGAAAATGCCCAAGTTCCCTCTTTTCATACCTTGGGAGAAGAGCCAGCAGCAACTGGAAGATGCTGCATGACTTTGCATCCTCTGTAGGCGGGACTGGGCTGTGGCAGCAGTGACTGCAATCGTCTTAAACCCAGCGCGCCCGAGGATGGGATAAGGCACCGTTTGGGTCCCTTGTGTGTTGCTTGCTGTGAGTGGGAGCTGCCTCAGGGCCACCCGACAGCAACCACCTGCCCGTTTGTCATATGGACTGTGGTGGCTTGCCTGTTGCTTGAGGCTGGAAGCCCCAGTACCAGAAGGGGTGGGGAGGTTTCCTCAGAGCTTCCACACCATGGCAAGGGGACTAGAAAGCCCAAACCTTAGCCAGTGAAAGCCTTCTGGATCGCAACAGAACCCTGCCAATCTGTTTGCTTCTGACCGCCCATCAGGAGGCATCCATCATTGAAGGGAACATCACGCCTGGTGAAGTGGAGGGCCAGCAAGGGCGCGGGAGCCCTCTTGGAGACGGAGTGACACGGTGTCCATAGCAACAGGCAATGCAAGACCAGGCAGCATTTCATTCCTTGTAATCGAGGTCGCCATCAGGGACCCTTAACATTATTTTGCATGAAGCAGAGTAGATCTAAAACCGACTGAGTTAGAAACCAGAGAGTGCTATCTGGAAACTTCCATGTCACAATAGGACCTATTTTCACGTTCAAATGTTCCACAACTTAAACAAACACAAAAAGAATGGTTGTTAGCGCTATCATATAACTTTTGCCAATGTGACTTTTACTTGCAAAAACCCCAAGTAGCGTGTAACTTTTGAAACAAAGACATATCTCCCATCAACTAATAAAAAGCCCCTCCCCTCCGATAGCAACTTCTGGTGAGGCTTCCCAAGCACTGCTGGTGTGTGTGTGTGTGTGTGTGTGTGTGTGTGTGTGTCCAACACTTTGTAGAATGTCTTAAGTGGCTTTCTTCATCTTCCCTCTCTAGCTGGCATGGGGGTGTCAGCTCCGTGAGGACAGGGCCATCTGTCTGCTTCCTCCCTGCTCTTGCCATACCATGGCAGGGTGCCGTCCCTTTGATTCACTCTTGAGTAGGGCCATCCTGCCCGTCATCTTGAAGCGAACAGATCACCAGGTCCTTTCCCAAAAAGCCGCTGGGTGAATTTGAACCCCCAGCCTTTAGGTTCTCAAATGAATGCTTCACCACTGCTGAAAACATGTGCTGAATGAATGAGGGCATGAACGTTTCTGACTTTGAGGCATTGATTGATGTATTTTAGGAATTATATTAATGTTCCTCCATCTCTTTGATGCTTACAGAGATAAAGGCAACTCAATTTTATACCAGTGTTTGTTCCACTCTTCCAACACCATATAGGACGGCATGTGGCGGTTCTGTTTAGGTTCTTAATGATAAATGATTGTGTTTTCTGATTTATCGATTTTTCTGTTCACGAGTCAGTATGGCTTGAAGGTACAAATTAGAAAACTCCGTAACAGCCCAGGAAGTTGATGTGTCTGCATGCTGGTGTCTGTACATGCAGCAGTAAGGCCTGCAACTAGGTATTTGAGAGGAGCTTAGCTAGGGCGAGGGGCCCTGGTGGCACAGCGGGTGATGTTGCTAAGCACGAGGTTGTTTATTCAACCCCCAGCCGCTCTGGGGGAGAAAGCGGAGATTCACAGCCCGGAAAACCCTTAGGAGCAGGTCTGCTCTCCGCTAGGGTCTCTAGGCTGGGCTTGATGGCAGTGGTTTTTTTTTTTTTTTCTTTTCTTTTCACCTTAGACACAGGCAATGTTTCATCATTTTTACACCTTATGATTTGTATCATTTCTGTCTCCTGTAAGGTTCTCTGCATCATTTACCTAAATCCCTATTTCAGAAACAGTAGCAGTTCAGGCATCTCAGACAGTGTCTTTGTCCCCCAAAGCACTTAAATTTTTTTGATTGTTTTTCCACTTTATTTTGGTTTTGTTTTCTGTTGTGATCTTTTTTTTTTTTAATCACTTTATTGTACATCACTTTTCACCATCCATCCATAGGTATATTGTGTCAAGCACCTTCGCATGCCTGTTGCCGTCATCGTTCTTGAGCCATTTCAAAGCACTTACAATTGGCCATTTCCCCCTTTGTCTGTGGCACATTAAGTGAATTGTTAAGTGGTAGGGCATAAGAGGGCTTTTCCCCACCCTGGCCTGTGGGTTTCGGCCGTCGAGTTGGTTATGGCTCAGGCTGAGTCCTCCAGGGGATCGGACTGGAACGAGCCCCTTGGTTTGCGAGGATGCCATCGCGACGAAAGCAGACAGCCTCATCTCTCGCCTGTGGGAGTGGCTGGTGGATTCACACTGCCCACCTGTCTGTCAGCCTCCCAATGCTTGACCACGGTGCCACGAGGGCTCGTAATATGGACTACAACAAGCCAGTGTATCTCCTAACTTCCATAAGACTTTGGAGTTTAAGGTTTCCCAATAAAATTCTCATAAGTCAGTCCTTGCAACCCTCCAGCAATGAGCAGGGGCATTGTCGTGATAAGAAAAAATTCCATGGTGCTGCTGTCCTAGTCTTTTTCTCGCCAAAGCAAGTCTTAATTACATTTTTTTTTTTAAAATGCAACAACTTCTGTCTAATCGGCCCCTGTGATTGTCGTGTATCCTCCGAGGGGAAAAAAAAATATCAAGATGACCTCTTTGGAATTCTAAAAACGGTTGCCATAACCTTCTGAGATGACCTTTCTGCCTTGAATTTAACTAACCCAGCAGATCCCCTTGGGAGCCACTGTTTGGATTGGACCTGTTTTTAAAAGCACCCTAACAAGATGAAAACATGTATTACTGAGAGGACATGTCTGCTGGCACCCACGGATTGCAGAGACCTGGTTAAAGACATTGGGTTTGGAATAAACCCATGTGTGGAGGAACTGGAGGCAGTTGCAATACTTTCCCAGTGACCCTCTATGGACCACACTATGGACAACACCTCTGCTAGGTCATCATCAGTCCGTGTGCCAGGACCACCTTCCCAATTGTAAATGAAGATGATTCGACTCACCTTGTTGGGCTGTTAGAAAGACTGGAGGTGAACTTCAGTTGTGTTCTGTGTCTCTTGTTCCTCATCCTGATTGAAATCAGAGTTCTTCCATTTGTTAATAAGTCCAGGGGCAAATTTCCCACTGGTGTTTGGCATATAGGAACCCCTCTAATTTGGCATTCTGCACAGAATACTATTTTGAGGGCTGGAGGATTTCTGACTGTCGTGAACGGCTGCGCGTCTCATGGTTCTAAATGAAAGGATTTTGCAACTGTAGTATTTACTTGATGGTGAAAGCGAGTCTCTTGAGACAGGCGCGTCAATGAACATCAGCTGTAAGTATAAACATGGTATAAGAACTTAGCTGCGCTTCTCTCATTCTCTTTATGCTATTGGTATAGTGTGAATAATGTACGAGCACCCTTGCCTCTGAGTTGTGCAAAATCACCTTTAACCGATCTGTCACCTAGCTTCCCTGGCTGCTGATGGCTTCCTCAGCCTCCATCAATGTGAATTGCTAATAATGCCTAGGGGTGGCTGGAAATTTAAGGGTGGGCGAAGGTGGGGACAATCAAATGTCTCATTTCTTGACTGATGTTCATCTAGTGATCCTGGTTACCATGGTAAGTACTTGCTGCTACCTGTTTTCCACAGCTTCCTCCTACTCTTTTCTATTTTCAGAGGGCCATCTACTTTTTACAAATCCGTCACCTCGTTTTCACCCACCCTGAACCGACTGCCGTCAAGTCCCACCTCCATTCCCACTCACCGCAAACCCCATGGGACAGCACAGAATTGCCCGAGAAAGTGTCCCAGTTAGTGGGTCTTTATGAGAGGCAAGTGCCACATTTTGTTATTCCAGGTAGACTAGAGAAATTCATAAGCACACATATGTAGGTAAGGGAGAGGTTGATATGCCAGTGGAATGGAACATTGAGAACGCATACAACCCAACTGGAGAAAGTCCAGTCCAAGCCCACAAGTCTGATATTCACCCATATGACCCAAAACAGTCTATAAAGTCTTCAGATTTATGAAGCACATACAATGATGTCAAATGCAGGACAATCACAGGCCAGTGGGTAAGACAGTCTTAGGATCCAGTGGCACTCTGAGCATCTCAGCACTTCTCAAGCATCTCAGTCAGCCCTGGTAGGGGTCTCTACATTGGCTTTTCTGGCTTCACAGGTCTGGTTCCATCAGGGTAAGCCCATATGGCTTTTCCTCCCGGATGTCTCACAGGGAGTCAGCCTTGTGTCTTGTTCAGTAGAGTGTTTCCAAGGGACAAAGGAGGGAGTCTCTCACCCCCAAGGGGAAATACAACTGGATTTCCCAGAATTTTCAGGAGAAAGCCATGCCCACACAGAGGTCTCATTGTCTATCTCCAGATTGACAGGCTAGACTCCACCCCTCCACTTTTCATCCTCAAATGGACGCCAGATTAGGTGACTGCCCCATACATAGTTCTCCAGCTCTGCTGGCACCACCCACCTCCACCCCCACCCCAACCCTGCTCACACGTTGACTACTTTCATTCTCGACTGCTCCCTTCCTGACTTCCTAAGGTCACCTAAGAAGCCCTGGTAGTGTAGTGGTTCAGTTTATTAGGCTGTTAACCAAAAAGTCAATGCTTTGAACCCATCAAGTGGTCCACCAGAGAAAGATCTGGCTATCTGCAAAGACTGAAGTTCAAGAACACCTAAACACCACACCGTTGTCTTGGCGTTGGTTTGGACGCATGCTGAGCCCAGGGCACAGAGTAGAACTGCCCCCTAGAGTTCCGAGTTCCCAGGTCCCCGGTCCTTACAGGAGCAGAGTATCTAGCTGTTTCTCCTGTGAAGTCGCTGGAGGTTTTCAATTGCTGACTTTGGGGTTTTCAGTCAAGCTCTTAATTACGTCACCACTAGCAGCCTCTTAAGTCTTGTAAAAACGCTGGTGGTGCAGTGGTTAAAGTGCTCAGCTGCTAAGTGACAGGTCGATGGTTGGTTTCCTCCCTCCAGCTGCTCATCTGGAGAGAGATGTGACAGTCTGCTTCTGTAACGATTTTCAGCCTTGGAGACCCAAGAGGGGAGGCGGGTGGGGTGGAGCCCTGTGGGGTCACTATGAGTCAGCCAGCCTGAGAGCACACAGCAGTAACTAAACTCACTGACTTGTATGTTGAAGCAGCTACATCGTCATACAACTCATAGTACAGCACCTTTTCAGTCTCATACAATAAGGCTCTTTCCTATTTTTGAATCCGAGCCCACTTTCAATGTGACTCTCCTTTGCATTTTGGATCATTATCTGGCCATTTTTCTGTAAATCATGGATGGTATCTATAAATAAGTAAATATAAATATATGTGTGTGTGTTTATGTATATATATATATATATATATATATATATATATATATATATATTTCCCACATCCTTGCCCTGGTGGGCGTAAGAAGCCTAGTCTTGCTCCTGGAGAGCTGCTGCTGGATTTGAACCGCCAGCATTGTGGGCCGCAGTTGCTCACACAACCACTACACCACTGGAGCTCAGCTAGTACTTATAAATATTTTGTAACTGTTTTCTGCTAACAGAGCCATCAAACTTTAATCTATGATCAAAAAGAAAACAAAAACCAAGACTCTTTCACCTCATTAAGACACCATTTACCCTAACATTAAAAGAAGTTCAAAAACTCCTTGGCAAGTAAAAGTTATTTATGTTGTTTGTGGCTTGTGTAACAGACAGTCGTGTTAGGGTGAAGGCAGCCCGTTTCATCATTGGCTAAAGAATAAAGCAATATTCTTTGCGAAAGAAGAAAATGAATGTGTAGTATGATTTGGTTGGGCTAATATAAGCTAGAGTAGTAATTTCTTTTCTATTACCTATCATATGTGTGTCATGGAAACTTCTTCTCTGCCCTGGCCGTGTGGATAATGTCCATTTAAAGAGAAAAGAGAAAATTGGCCTGGGATGTGAAGCCAAAGGGGCGAGGCATGGCATTTATTTCAGTAAAATGTTCCATTGAGAGAAAATTACCATCCCCACTTATTTTTACTTCTCATTTCCAGAAATCTTACTGTGCCTTCCGAGCTTAGGTTAACTTTTTTTTTTTAAATCTCTACTGTTGGCTCTCTTTCATTTTGTATCTCTTTCCTGTGACCCTAGAGATTTAATATGTAGTGAGAATTTAATGATCTCATCATAACTCTGATTGACATTTTTTCCCAAATACTGTAAGAAGCAGAATATTGGTTTCAAAATAGGTACCATTGTTTATTCCGATCGATGTGTGACAACACATTTTATCCAAGTGATGCCTTTTAATTTAAATCAATTGATGCAATTCCAGTTTCTATGGCACTGAGAAATAAGTTGTCAGCTCTTGGAATGTGTTCTGTATTTTAAATTGCATATGTGGATATGGTTATCTCCCCTTTTGAAATTTTACATGTTTCCAAGTAAGATTTTATCCGGGTAAAAGAGAAATCCCGTATGCTTTTTCTTCATCTGTTTACATAAGATGTAGAATTAGGCATCACTTCTCTTTCTTGATAATGTTTATTATCACTCCTTGCTGGTAATTTTAGAAATGCTTCATGGTGTTTTAAAATAATTATAATTAATAATGCCTCTGTGAGACCATTTAATAAATTCTATAATATCATCCCTGAGAAACTGAATAGAGTACAGAATGTCTAGCGGCTTCTTCATTATTCTGCCCATATTTTGAGTGTTCATACTGCATCTAAAAATAGGGTTTTTTTTTCCTGATGTGGTTTAGATTTCCATTTTTAAAATAAAAGGATGATGTTGCAAACTTGAGAGCAGAAAGACATCATTAGGGAAATTCTGTTGTCAGGATCTTGGAAAACTTGCATGAAGCTTCATTATTGATTATTCCTGGTGGTACTTGGCTTATAATGTTATCATAGCGAGAGATTAAAATTGCTTACCTGCCACACCCAACCCCCCCAAAAAAGATTAAGTTTGTGTAAGAAATGCAAACAAAAATTTCTGAATGTCATTCTTCTGAAGTAGAACTTAAATCACAAATTTACTTCTCCTCTCCTTGGCCCTAACTTTGACCTTTTTGTGAGCTTCATGGAAATATTGGGGTGATTTAGGTCAGCCTCTTAGAAACATCTTTAACTAGTTTGGCTCTTGGTTTAAGGCACTCATCTTCTGTTCTGGCTGAGGGAAATACAAGAGTCCGCCAAGCATACAGATTTAATTATTGTCTACTCCTATTTCAAACAAATAGGATGAGGATAAAGCTATCTAGCTTTCGTGTGGGCCACCAGAGTTGTTGGAGATTTATGGTATCAGCATACTAAGTGGTTTCTCTGAGTTTAGTCTTGCTCCCCAATCCCGCCCTCAGGCTACCCGACAGCTAAAATGATCTATTTGGTTCACTGAATGACAAATAGTTTTAGAAGTTAAAAAAAAAAAAAAAAAAAAAAGAGCACCACACTAACCTTTCCCATTCCTAGTACCCTGCTAAAGCAAATCGGGTTTAACAGCTTGGCTTGTTTGCTTCCATTCTTTAGAGAAAAAATTTCTTTTACTAAAATTACTCCTTAATTTTCACAAAAACGAATGCTTGCAATTATAAAGGATAAAGAAATGCAGTAACACACACTATCAGAGTGGGCTCAGAGAAAGAAACAGAAAACGTTCTGGGTATTTTAAGCAGAAAGGGGTTTAATTCAGGGAGTTGAGTCCTTAACAATCCCTGAGAAATCTCGATGAGTTTAAAAATCAAACCTTTAACTGTAAGTGCCAAAGGCTGCAATTCTGAGGTCAGGAAGCGACTGCTCTTCCCAGGCTCCCACAGCTCTCGCACACCCACAGAGCCGGTGACCAGGCACAGGGCTGCTCACTCAAGATCAGCAGTTCAAAACACTAACCTTTCCTTGGGAGAGAGATGTGGCCTTTTTACTCCCTTACAAAGACAGTCTCGGGAACTCACGGGGGCATTTCCACCTTCCAGGAGGCTCACCATGAGCCAGAATTGGCTTGATGGCGTTGAGTTTTTGAGTTTGAGGCTCTGGATGGGGATTCTGGGTCCTGAGGACACATTTTGTTGCATCTTGCTTGTTGACAATCAAGCAACAAGCCATCAAGAAGTGGGCTTTTGCTTCGCTTCCATCTTTCAATTCGAGTGTGTCTGATGGGCAGAACAAAAATCACAAGGCTTTAGCCGTGGTGTGGGTTACAGCTGGGGTACTAGACACATGATCCACGGTTCAAACCCACCAGCTGCGGTGGCTTTTCTAGCGACGAGTGGTGCAGCGAGGTCTTGCCATTCGCGCTCCTCTGGAACATTCCTGCTCGTATTTCTTGTACGAGGAACGGTTCGTCCATTCTGTGGGCTGGTGGGCCCAAGACCTTTTACGGCACCACAATTATTCCTCTGTTTATTTTGCTGTCCCAACTTTTGCATAAAGCATGGGGTGAACGAAATAACTCATAAACTTACACTTTCATGGCATAACTTTTCCATTTGCAAGATTAGCATGTCCACATTTTGTATTGGAATCATTATGCTCGTGTTTTCTTCTCTTAAGTTTTATATTTGGATGCATTCCATGCCGACCCTAAAGTCACTTGCCACAGTTGGTAACACCCCCGAGTTCTTTATTTTGACCCATTTCTTCGTGACTTGGATTTCTTTCTTTTTCTTTTTTTTTTTTAATGGCACCACTGTTGGAGTAGGAGGCCCAGCCTTGCTCCTGGAGAGCTGCTGCTGGGTTTGAACCACCAACCCTGTGGGCTGCAGTCCTGCACACAACCACTACGCCACCGGGGCTCAGCCAGAGTGACTTGGATTTCATTGTCAAGTGGTACTTGTACTTTCTGGAAGGACTCCAGGGTGTTTTTTGGTGGTGGGTGAGACTCTCCGCCTGTTGTCTTTCTCTGTACAAGGGTGAAGGTGGCTGAACAGAATATTCAGGGGTGCCATCTTTCTTCTCTCCAAAACGTGTTCCATCGTCTTCTGATTTTCCTAATATTCTGGAGAAATCTGAGAACAGTCTGCTTTTCCAACATTGCTTTCGCTATCTGTAAGCCTGAACAGTTAATTTTTCTTTTTAATCTTTCAAGTTTAATAATGACATGCCCTCATTTTTATGTACCCAATCTATTTCTATTTAACACTGTAATTTAGATTTCGTTGTCTGCACACGTTGGTCCTCTTTTTCTGTGTGCTCTTGAATGTGGTGCATGGCATAGAGCAGCTAATTTTTTCAGACCAATTGTGAGTATCAAAGAATGCATTTGACATTTCAGTTCCAGATTAACTCATTACCTTAAAAAGGTCCCTGTCGTTGTGCCCTGGTTTCTGTCCTGTGGGGGAGAGGATATAACCAGTGACATTTGAGCTCCCTCCCAGTCTTCATGTTCCTTAGTCGGTATGTCTTGGCCGTCAGTATGTCTTGACTGTCAGTATGTTTTGACTGTCAGTATGTCTTGGCTATCAGAATAAACTCGTAACCAGGTAACATTCTAGTGAATGCTCTTGAATGATGATTGTTAGGTGTAAGGCAAGTAAATGAACTGTTTCCAGATCTTGATAATCAGCTCATTCTTTGGGGCATCTTTCTCTGGGAGTTTTAGATTTTAGGAAACGTGTCTAAACTTGACTACCGTCAATCCAGTGACAATTTAGTCTATGAAGTCATAATAGAGTCTCTCATGACTAGTTCTTTCCTGTTCTATATTGTTTTATTCTTGAAATCGGAAAGCTCCAGATTGTTAGGATTTTTTACTTCAGTAAAGACATTCATTTTAATTATTACATTTTCCTCAGAAAGCTTTATCCCTATTGACACCAAGTTATTTATCAAAGGTAAGCCAGAAGTATTGATTTCTTTGACTTCAACTCAACTACACATGAGGGTATCCCAAACAAAACATCTCTCTCTCTGATCAGTAGATGCAGGTAGCGTCTTTAAATATAAATATATATATGTACACACACACACACACACACACACACACACATATATATATATATATATATATATATATATATATATATAGCTTCATCTCATTAAGGTGCCTTGAAGAAAAAAAAAAGGTCCCATCCATACAGTGAGTCCTGAAGATAGCTGCTCAACCATTGGGTTCAAGGCAGAGGTGTGTCCGTTGAGAATGCTATGGTGCTTGGTTTGGGGGGGTCCCAAAGAGGTCATTTTGATTTATTTTCTTAAAGGCCACTGGCTGATCCTGGGGACTTAGTAGAGAAGATGTTTTCAGGAAGCTTAAAACTTCATTTGTGAGGGCTGAGCCCCGGTGGCGTAGTGGTTGTGTGCGGGACTGCAGCCCACTGGGTTGGAGGTTCAAATCCAGCAGCAAGGCTGGGCCTCCTACTCCCACCACCAGAGGACAGTGATGCCCCAAAACAAACAAAAAAAAATAAAAACTTTTGTCCCCATATGCACCACAGTATTTTTGTCCCCATATTCCACCACCAGAGGGCAGTGATGCCCCCAAAACAAAACAAAACAAACAAACAAAAAAACTTCAATTGTGAGACAAAGACCAGGTAAGAACTTCCGAGGAAGGAACTTTTCCCCATCACAACAATGCACTCACTCATTTTTCTGAGGGTAGCCCGGTGGGAATTTCACTGAGAAATCTTACCCCCTTGAGGAAACGCCGAGAGCCACAGAGGAGAAGACAATTCCTCCTTGGCCCAAGGACGATTGTTAAGAGGCAGAGGTCAGACATGACCCCCCACCCCCGCCAACATCCTTGCCCTGGTTCTGACACCAGCTACCCCCCTCAGCCCCTGCCCCCCGCCACCCCCATGGCCCTCTGCTTTTGACTGAGTTTCACCTTCCATCGCAGTGGCCACACAGAGCTCACAGCCAATACACATGATTATGGGACTTTATCAGTGGGTGGAAACAAATTAGGACCAGTAAACATGATAAAAAATACAATTGTTTTGCCCATAGCTCCTTTTCTCATCCATGCCATCCCTCTCTGGTCCTCGGTCATGAGGCCCCTCGGCCTCTGCCCTGCTATGGTGACATGTTACAAAGCTCCTTTAATTCTGGTAGATGCCAACCACTCCGCAAGCCGCCTTTGGTCAAAGGCTTTACACTTTCATGCTCCCGGAAACCCTCTGACCTGTCTCATGCTCTGCTGCTGCTGCTTCTCCACCCAAGCCTCCCAGATGGGCATGACTTCCCCTCCTGCTGGCCATGAGATTTCCCTGCCCCCTGCTTCTGCAATAACTCACTCTGCAATAGCCCAGAGCCAAGGACAAAACTCACCAATCTCCCATTTTGAGTCTTCTTTACCATGATTGCATGCCCTCACCCACTCATTTGGTTTTAAAGATTAAAGATAGAAAAGTCATAACCACGTGATGCTATTTCATGGCATCCAGCTGCCCTAAGCTGGTGATCTTGCCCCTTCAGACTTCTTTTTGTTCCCCAAATTCAAGTGACACGTAAAAGGGAAAACCGATGGAGGTTTCTCAAGGGTGGGTATGAGTGCACAGGCATGGGTGGAAGATATGTCAGGAAATAACAGCTTTCTGATACTGTAAGTAAAGTTGTCAATGGTTTTATAACAACACTTTTGATTTAGTACCATCATAAAAGATTTTTATCTGGCAAGAGTTGTCCTTAAATTTAAAGTTTAAAATTGTGCATCCAGCTCATATCCCTCCACGGGTGAGGAAACTAAGAATCAGAGAAATAAATGACTTATTCCAGGGCCACTTAGTAAGTTGGAGAGCTTAACTCTGAACTTTAATGCTTCTTCAGATGCATGATGCTGGAAAATAAAAGTTTGGTCTTCATCTAAAACTTACCAATACATAGATAGAGGTATATCTCAATACACATATTAGAGATAATTTTTACTGTGAAATAATTACTATAGTAGCTGCCAAATAGATAGCCTAGTTTTCATTATTCTCTTTATTGGTTGTCTTTCTGTCCAGGAAAGACTTTCTCTGTCCTCCCTGCTAATTTCAGTGGATGTCAATGGGGACATCAGTTTCCTCTGTGTCTCAGTGGGTTAGAAGCCATCATGACCATCACTCATTTGGATGCACAGATGGGCTCTGACTCGTCCTGTTCTTTCCATGTCCCAATCCTGGAATCAGCCCTTTCTGTATGGAGCACTGGATCTTCTTAGAGGACCCCTGGTGGTGGAGTGGGTTATGAGCTGGGCTGTAAACCAAAAGGTCCACAGTTCTAAACCATCAGCTGAGAAAGGTGAGATGTTCCGCTCCTGTAAGTATTGATAGCTTCAGAAACCCAAAGGAGCAGTTCTCCTTTGCCCTAGAGGGTCACCATGAGTCCGAAGTAACGCCTTCTGGTGAGGATCTTCCTAATGGAGAACAGTGTTTAGAAATCATCACCGGAGCCCTGGGGTGTCGCAACCCTGGGACCTCATTAGAGGCACTATCTGTATACACCCACCTTACGGTATTTCTCTGTATGTGCCTAGTGTGGACCCTGAGTCTGCACTGCAGCTCCACCCCACAAAGTTCATGTAAGTTTTCTCCCTTCTCTGACAGTGAGATGCGTACCTCTCATTATCCTCAGAACATATTTCCTTAGCACATTAGTCCCCTATGTAAGTAGCCTTTCTCTCTGTCAGTGCTGCCTTCACCCCATGGGGACTCTAGCACCTCATTCTGGGCTGCCTGGTCTTTGGCGCTCTGTACCCCAACCAGCATTGCTCTGCCCTGTCTAGTGGTTTGGCACTAAGTTGCTGTGTTAGTCTGGGTAGACTAGAGAAACAAATTCATAAACACTCATGTGTGTATAAGAAAGAGTTTTATATGGAAAAGGACATGAACATTGAGAAAACAACCCAGCCCAGTCCAGATCAAGTCCACAAGTTCGCTATTAGCCCATATGATCGACAGCAATCCACACAGTCCTCTTCAGACTCATGAAACTCAAGCAGTGATGCCAAATGCAGGAAGAGCAGAGGTCAATGGGTAGAAAGTCCTTGGATCCAGCGGGGGTGTAAGCATCTCAGCACTGGTAGGCGTCTTCACACGGCTGCTCCAGCACCCAGGCTACAACAATGTGGGTCCACGTGGCTTCTCCTCAGGGAGGTCTCGCGGGAAGTCAGTCTCGTCAGTCGAGTGTCTCCAAGCGAGTTGTCAAGCGAAAGTCTCCAAGGAATGAACAGAGAGAGACCGTGTCTCAGTCGCCAAGAAGGAAATACTACATTTTCCAGAATCCTCAGGAGAAGGCCACCCCCACACAGAGATCTCATTGGCTATCTCCAGATTAACAGGCTACACTCTTAATCCTCAAATTGACACCAGATTAGATGGCTGCCACAGTTGCTTTGGAAGGAAGGAGAGACATATTGTACTTTTAGTCACACAAATAGTAGGACAAAGTGACCATATTCTCTGAAATCATTTCTGAGACTTTCCAATAATATTTTGTGGTTGCTATAAGGCGGAATCGATTCGATGAGGTTTGATTCTCTAAGTCATGCTAGTTGGCTGTGCTTAGTCACATTAGTATTTCCACAGCATCATTTTGACTAGAATGTAGATTGCTGGGTATTTAAATGATAAGGGAAAGAATATACCCCCTGATGACCTCTTTCAGAGAGCCTCATGTGGTGAGTCAGATTCCTCCACTCTTGGTGAGCCCCTGCACCAGAGGACAAAATGCTGCCCAGACCAGCAGCATCTCCATGATTGGTTGAAGATCATAGGGTCATAGGGTTTTCACTGGCCGATTTTCAGAAGTAGAGAGTCAGCCCTTTCTCCCTAATCAGACTTTGTCTGGAAGCTGTGTCTTTGGCACATAAGGTGAGCCTCCACTGACACCCAGTCCTGTCTCCCGCATGGAGGGCAAGAACCCTCCCACTGTCCTGCTGCCACCCCTCCTTCTGTCTTAGAGCCTCCAGTCTTGCTCCCTTGTTTTCCTGTCCTTGGAGGACAGCCCAGGACTCGTTGGCATCTTCTGTAACAGATTAAAGGACGTGAGGGTGCGCCGTCAGTTCTAGATCTGTGGGATCTTGAAAAATAGTCTTAGCCTTGATGGTAAAGTGGCTTTGAATTAGGTTGCTAACCACAAGATTCAAAACCGCCAGCGTCTCTGAGGGCAAAAGATGAGACTTTTGAATCCTATACACAGTTAACATTTCAGAAACCCACAGGGGCAGGTCTGCCCTAACCTACTGGGGTGCTATGGGTAGGAATCACCCCAATTGCAGTGAGTTTTGAGGGAAAAAGACTAGATAGCACAGCCTCACCTCAGGTAGTATTAGTAATTAACAAGCACATGTTGTTTAATTTGTACAAACAAGACAAAATTATTATGATCATAAGAATCTTTAAAAAGAAATATATAAAGAAACCTTTTTTTCTTTTACTCTTTAAAAGGGCATTTCTAAAATAAATAAGTAAAAGGGCATTTCTTTAAGTATGCTGCCAGTTGTCAGCATGACAAAAAATAAAGGCAGGAAGATTGATAAGCAGCAAACCAGCCAACAACCCCCCCAAAAAATTTGCTTCTTGCCTCCCAGAATGTGCATGTCTTCTAATTAGGGATGGTGGTTGAGGGGCCAGGATGGGGACGTGGAGGGACTCATTTTCCCTCTGCGGAAACACCATTATGCTCTGCCCTTTCTTCACAACGTAAATCTCAGTGGGAAAGCCGCTAAAAGCATCGAAGAGCTGTACAAATGCAAGGCCATACTAATATTGTGCAGGAGTCCCCGGATGGTGTAAATGGTTAAGACACTCAACTGCTAGCCGCAAGGGTGGAGGTGGAGTGCACCCAGAGGTGCCGCAGAAGAAAGGCCTGGCCATCATTTCTGGACAGATCAGACCCTGAAAACCAGACGGAGCCCAGTTCTCCTCAGAACCCTGTGGGACTGTCCGTCCCCAGTCGGGCTGCTGCAAACGGCTTACGGTGTGGCTTCTCTGTTCGGTAACACCGGGAGTCCTTTCACGTGACAGTCCTGATGCCCAGTGCTCTGCGTGCACACCCACTCGTCGGGGATTGCTCAGATGAGGACCCAGGGGACCACCCCTTGAGAGTGGGAGAAGCCGCTGGAGGGGTGACAGAGGGGGGCGAACCTGCTGGCCCCAGGAGTGTGGAAACAGCAGGAAGTGTCTATAGCCTCTGGGAGCATCAGGCCTCTCCCCGACTCACCCCTTCCCGCCCTCCTGTAACGTGCCCTCTGTCTAATAGACCGTCTGAGCTAGGACCAATGACTTACCTGGGACCCACAGACGAGACCTCTGAGTCACTCCTCGGACCTGGGACCGAACCCCTGGGGTGTTGCTCGCGGCAGTCGATTCTAGTCCAACTCAGGACAGGGTCGAACTGTCCCAGAAAGTCTCATCTTCCCCCCGAGGAACGGTCAGTGGTTTCGAACTGCTGACATTTCAGGGAGCAGTCTGCTGAGTCATCACTCCGCCAACTCACCCCCGTGGCTCTATTTCCAACCCAACCAGAGACAGGTCGCTGTGGGGCGCCATCGCACCAGCAGGGTGGGCTCACCTTGGATTGATAGCCACGTGTTCAAAAGGGTTGGGATGAAAGGAGGGATGGGAGCAGGGGAACTCACGGAGGAAGTGGGGCCCGTGACTGCACATTGAGGGGATCAATATGGAAATATCCCAGAACCCATCACGTTTTCTCAGGAATTAGAGGAAGGAAGGAATGAAGGTTGAGCTGGTGTGACGCCAACTTTCCAAAATGTCAGGGCCGATCAGCGTGGGGGCGCAGGTGGAGGCGGGGACTGGAGCCAAGGCGCGGACCCAGAGCAGATGATGGGGAAGCCAGGTATAGACTGTGGGAACAGCGCCCTGAAGGGGCCGCCCAGAGATGGGATGGACCAGAGTGATGGCTGATGGTCACATTGAACACCTCTGAGCTGTACATGTGAGGATGGTTAAAAGCCAAATGTTTCACCCCAGCTCTATTGACCATAATAAAAACCAATAAAATAACCACTTACATTCATTGTGGTGATGAATCCATACTTACATATGGACGTATGAAATACTTACAGGACATCAAAAGATGTTTGTATGTATGAGGAAGGGCTTCACAAAATTCCTGGAAAATTTTCATGATCTTTTCACTCCATTTCTCCATGAACTTTGAGAAGCCCTGTCCTCGGCTGTGTTCTTCCCATGTCTACTGTTCCTTGGCCGGTCAGCGCTTTTGACGAAACGTTTGTGCAGTGCCGACGCACAGAGATCTCTTGGAGGTTCGTGGCTGTTCATTTCATGACTGTCCAAATAGAAACAGTACAATCTGGTCTTTTTGCCCCCTTTGATACTCCGTTGTAGGAAATTATCCCATCTGCCATCCGTGTTGTATATGAGAATGCTTGTGTGTGTTCTTGTGTAGGTGTAAATATTTGAAAACTACCAGGGTTTTTTGTTGGTGGTGGTGGTGGGGCCGGGGGTGTTTGCAGGAAATTAGTCACAATAGCCTCATTCCTCTTGAAGAGTATTATAATTAAAATTAAAAATGTTGCTCAGGTTAATTTCATGCAGACAGAATAAGATGTAAGTTATCTTAAAAATATATTTTCATGAATCTCCACTTCTTTAATCCACAGAGGATTGCCTCTATTCTTTTCTATCTAAACAAATATTAAAATGCCCTAAAGGGCTTACATTTATCTGAACCAAAGTGCCTCGATCATATAATTTTAGAGTTAGAAATATTCTGTGTGGGTTGCGGAGGTGGTGGGTAGCTAGAAGTGTGATTTCTTTTCAAACTAATGGCTTAAACATGCGAGCTTTCTGTTTCCCCTAGTCTCCCTGGTAATCTTGTGTTCTGGCAGGATGACAAGGATATTCTAGCTGCCTGAGTTCTGAGTGTAACCAAAAAGTGTAGGAAAATTAAAAACACGTGATGGGGCCAAATTAATCTTGCTTTCTTAATCCTGTGAACATGTTCATAGCGATGGTCTGTTCTTAGTATATAATAACCTTATGCATCCTGGATTTTTGTTTGCTGTCTGGACAGCATGCCATTTTACATTGCTAGTTTTATCTCTACTTTCAAACCTCCATGGAAGCGCTAGGTCCAATTGAGGCTATACACTGCAAAAAAGAAGAAGAAGGAGGAGGAGGAGGAGAAGAAGAAGAATGCTCATTTAGGTTAGGTTAATGTATACAACATAACAATATCAGCGGCAGCAATCCAGACAAGTGGCTGAATGACATTTGAGACATACTGGCCAATCAAATCTTTATAGGGCATGTGTAACTTTTGGGCAGATTACAGCTACTAAGTAAGCAAAAGGGTTTCTTTGTAACCGCCGGTTAATCAGGCATTGAAATTTATGAAAAGTCAGTGAATAAAATCCTTTCCCGGATTCCCCTCCCCTCCCTGTCCTGGAAATGGCCATCTTGCCTTCCGACCTTTGCATGAGTTCCTCCCCGTGACCATGGAATAAACGTGGAGGTACACTAATATCAAAGGAAAAGCCCAGCAATTGTGATTTAGAATTATGGCAACAGGAAGTGTGGGAACTTCAGAGAGCTGGTTGTACTCCAAAGGTTGCGGGGAGACTTCTCTGACACACCAGGCCGGCATCTTGATGATGTAAAGGAAATGGTTCCAGATGGTAGGTGTGTAGCAGAGCAAGCCTTCCATGCGCATGGTATGGATTGTTTGGGGGGGAGACTTATACATTACAGCCCCATTTTTAAGTAAAATGAAACCATCCTGGGTTTAAAACTGAACATATCTTTAAAAGCCTTGAACCTTGTGTACTGTGAGTTTTAAATGAAAATAATCACTTATTAAAAATCATCTAAATGGTTGATGGTTTTTGAAATTGAGGTATACTTACAGGCCATGACCCCTTTCCTTTATGAAACTTTGGAAAATACTTTGGAAATAGCTCTCCAAAGATATTGACTTTGGAGCGATATGCTAATTATTTCTATTATATTCTTATCCCATTTTGCCAATAAGAATATAAATCCAAATGTGACTGTGACTAAACCCATTTTCCCAATCATTTCTGATAGCAGTGTGCCCCACATGGCTCTCTGCTCTCCATATGGCGAATAAAAAGTTCAGATGACAAAAGCTCAAAAGATGTTAGTAAAGGGAATGGGCATATGCCATTTTAAGGTTGCTACACTGCACTCCAAAAGAAACTGTATAAGTTGCATGTGTAGCATGATGAATTGAAGGTATGTGTTGTACACTCTAGAGATATCATTTGAGAAAAGAAACTACTAGAAAATAAAAACACACAGTGATAAACCAATGAGGGAGAGAAAATTGTGTAGTGAAGTACTGAGTTAATCCAAAAGAAGACAAAGGTAGAAAGCAGTGAAAGAATAGATGGCCTTGGGGCTGAGCCCCGGTAGTGTAGTGGTATGTGCAGGACTGCGGCCCACAGGGTTGGTGGTTTAAATCCAGCAGCAGCTCGCCAGGAGCAAGGCTGGGCTTCCTACTCCCACCAGGGCAGTGATGAGGAAAAAAAAAAGAATGGGTGACCTTAATACAAAACAAATAATATGCCCAATTTAAATCCAAGTATATCAATAATTATATTAAATTTAATTATTTAATATAATTGTTTGAGCTTGGGAGGAGAATAATATGCACAATCAATTATTTACTAGCTACAAGAAATCTGCCTTCAATATAAAGATTTAGACTTGTTAAACCTAAGAATGAGCAAAGGTATGCAAATATAAATATTAATCAAAATATTATTTAACTTTTTACAATAATAGCAAAGTAAAAGTCAGAACAAGAACATTATCCGGGTTGAGAAGTATATTACTTAGGACCAGAAGGGTCAATTCATCACTATTTAATAATGCTAAAGCTAATAACAGGCTTAAAATACATAAGGCAAAACTAATCACACTGAAATAGAAACATTTTGTATTTGGATATTTCAACATTCCTTTCCCAATATCTGTTAGAGCATGTGAACAAAAAAAACCCCCAACACATCGGTAGCCATATTAAAAATTGAAGACCTTCACTGTTAACCACTTTTTCCCAACTGGTTTTGATTTAACACTCCAAGCAACAACAACAGAATGCACATACCTATCAAGTGTATTTCCTAAAACAGACCTTTGGAGGTGATTAGAAAATCTCAGTAAATTTAATGAATTAGTTTTCAATTGCTGTTATTACAAATGACTGCAAACCATGTGGTTTCAAGCTATACAAATATATTACCCACAGTGCTTGAAGTTTGATGTTTGAGCTGGGTTTCATTGGTCTGGAATCAAAGTCATAGGCCAGTCTATGTTCCTTCTGAAGACTGCAAAGAGAAACTGTTCCCCTGTTCATTTCATCCTCCTGAGTTGGTTCTGTGTCATACTGTCCACCTCCCTTTTCTGCCTAACAAGGACCTTCGTAATTACCTGAAACCACCAGGAAAATCCAGGATAATCTCCTCATTTCAGGGTTGGTGATCAGCAACTTTAAATCTCTGTAGATCCTAATTCCTTTTTGCCATGTTAGGTTCTGGAGATTAGGACTTAAACATCTTTTTTTTTTTTTTGGGTGGGGAGGCTAGCTAGTCTACACTGTATCTGAAATAATTCAAATCATGTAAAGACTGTTTTCTGATCTCAAAGGAATTACATTAGAAAAACAACAGGGGGATACCTGGAAAATTAGAAACTATCTGGAAATAAGAATGGAAGCAAACAAGTCAAAACCCCTATATGTGATCCAGGATCCACAAAGAAATCCCAAGTCATTCCAGGATATTCTGAATAGCAGGGTAAAATCCCACAGGAGCCAATGGAAAACAAGATGAAGACACAGCTTGTGGAATGGGACACACAAATTTTCGTGGCTAAAGAAAGTGGGGAAACGTGAATTCCTGAAGGCTAAGGGAGGGAGCAATATAGTGTCTTTTTACCACTAGATCAGGTTCTGACTATTTTGTCAAACGACCCACACAAGTCAGGAGCAGCTGCACTGAGACATGTGCCCCACTGCTGGGTTTGTCATTCCCGCCTCTGTGCTAGAAGAGCTCATGTGAACCTGGACAGTCCAGAACTGTGTGACTGTGCTTGGTGCCATAAGCCAGTGCCATAAACCACAGACCTCCATGTACATTAACATGCACACAGTCGCATATGACTTTGTCCCATTCTTACCTGTAGGGATACATATGCTAACTTCTTTTAAAAAAAAAAAAAGAAAGAAACCCAAGTAACCTTGTGAGGCTACCCAATGACCTCCACCCATGTAGCTTAACAAATTAATGTAGCACTGATCTAAATCTAGCTTAACCTCACATCTCATACTGGAATGACTTATGCTCCTTCGTGCTTTGTCTATCTGTCTATAGGAGAGATTGAACCATGATATGATTCTCCATTAGGTATGGGAGTTGTATTTTGGCCCATCTCTTATCTCCTGTAATAAACTGTATGCAAAGCTCAGTGGGTTGATCTGAACTCCTTTGTTTAGGTTGCAAGTCCTAAAGACTACTTTGTGCTTTATACTATATTGTGGGTGACTGAAATAGGACTTACTGTATATACTTCAGTATAAGCTGACCCGAATATCAGCTGAGGCACTTAATTGTATCTCAAAAACAGTATAAACAATGTGCCGAAAAATTCGACTTATTCATGAGTATATACAGTACTAGTCACCTCTTCTGAGCAAGAGTCAATGGTACTGGAAGAAGTCCAAGCTTCATTAAAACATTTAGTGAAAAAACAAAGGTCCAAGAACTGATGGAATACCGGTTGCGATGTTTCAACAAGTTGGTGAAGCACAGGAAGCACTCACTTGTTTATGTGAGGAAATTTGGAAGACAGCTACATGGCCAAAAGACTGGAAGAGATCCATATTTGTACCCATATCCAAAGACAGGTGATCCAACACAATGCTCAAATTAAAGGATATCATTGATATCACATGCAAGTAAAATTTTGCTAAAGATAATCCAACAGTGGCAATATATATACACACCATTTTATTGGGGGAATCATGCAGCTCTTGTCACAACCCATCCATCTATTGTGCCGAGCACATTTATACATTTGATGCCATCACTATTTTCAAGACATTTGCTTTCTGCTTGAGCCTTTGATATCAGTTCCTCAGTTGTGAGCCTTAAAGAACTAGAGGAAAGTTGTATGTTTCATAGGTGCTGTACTTTACCTTGACTGGATGGTCTCTTCCTTGTGACCCTTCTGTAAGGGGATGTCAAATTGTCTACAAATGGGCATTTGGTCTCCATTCCACACACCCCCCTCAATCACATTGATATATTTTTTTGTTCTGGATCTTTGATTCCTGATACCTGATCCCATCGACACCTGATGATCACACACACTGGTGTGCTTCTTCCACGTGGACTTTGTTGCTTCTCAGCTAGATGGTTGCTTGTGTATCTTCAAGCTTTAAGACCTCAGGCACTATATATCTTTTGATACCTGGGCAGGCACCATCAGTTTTCTTCACCACATTTGTTTTTGCACCCATCTGACTTCAGTGATTGTGTTGGGAAGCTGAGCATCATGGAATGACAGATTAATAGAACAAAGTGTTCTTGCATTGAGGGAATTCTTGAGTAGAGGCCCAATGTCTGTCTGCTACCATAATACTTAATATATATAAGTATATGTACATCGATCTATTTCCTTATTGTTAAATATAAATATATTTACATCTGTACATGCCTGTATTTAGACCTCTATAAATGCCCTTTACCTCCTAATTCTTTCCTCTACTTCTTTTTACTTTCCTCTTGTCCCACTATCATTGTTCGGCCTTCATTTGGGTCTTAGTAATTCCTCTCGGTTATATTTCCCTTGATCAAACCTTACCAGGCATCCTACATCTTCCTTACCCTTGAATTTAGATCACTTGTTGTTCCCTTGTCCCTGGGTTTGTTAATACCCACTTCCTTTCCCTCAGCTCCCCCTCTGGCAGCAGTATGTTGACAGAGAGCTACCAGATGTTTAAGCCAGATTAAAAAGAGGACATGGAATGAAGGATATCATTGCTGATGCCAGATGGATATCATTGGCTGAAAGCCAAGAATACCAGGAAAATGTTTACCTGTTTTTTTATTGACTGCATAAAAGCATTCCATTGTGTGAATCATAGCAGACTATGGTTACCCTTGAGAAGAATGAGAGTTCCGCAACACTTCGTTGTGCTCTGTGGAACCTGTACATGAATCAAGAGACAGTTGTGCAAACGGACAAGAGTATACTACATAGTTTAAAATCAGTGTGCATTAGGGTCGTGCCCTCTCCCTACACTTATTCGATCTGCGTGCTGAGCAGATAGTTGGAGAAGCCGGAGTGTATGAAGGAGAATCTGGCATCTGGACTGGAGGAAGGATTATTACCAACCTGCAATGTGCAGATGACAAGCTTGCTTGCTGAAAGTGAAGAGGATCGCGGCATTTGCTGTTGAAGATCCAGGATCGCAGCATTCGGTATGAATCACAACCCCCAATACAAAGAAGATCAAAGTCCTCACAACTAAGGAGCTGATACAAGGGCTCAAGTAGAAAGAAAAAATTTTGAAAATGATGATGGCAACAAACATGCAAATATGCTTGACATAATGGATGGATATATGGATTGTGATAAGAGTTGTATGAGCCCTCAATATAATAACTGGAAAAAAAAACACACCTCACAACTGGACTGATAAATGGAGAAAAGATGGAAGCTGTCAAGTGTTGCTTGTAGCCAAAATCATGCTCATGGAAGCAGCATCAAGAGAACAAATGACGCAGTCCATTGGATGGTTCTGCTGCATAAGACCTCTTTATGGTATTGCCAAGCAAGGAGGTTACTTTGAAGCCTAAGATGTGCCTGACCCAAGCCATAGCTTCTTCAGTTGTTTCATCTGTATGTGAATGTTAAATATTGGATAGGAAAGATCAAAGAAGAATCAGTTCATTTGAATGATGGTGCCGGGAAGAATATGGCAAGTACCCTGGATTGCCAAAAGAACCAGCAAACCTGTCTTGGAAGAAATAGAGCTAGAATGCTCATTATAACCAAGGATGGCTAGACTTCACCTCACATACTTGTATATGTATATGTATATGTAAAGCATGTATATGTAAAGTATATGTAAAGCATGCCTACCACTCCATAATCAGAAGACCAGCAGACCAATTAAAAACGGCGGCACCAGGTCTGAGCAGTGAGTTCATGACTCATTTGTGGATGGCCAGGAAGCTCAGGAAAAAGCTGTCCAAGCTCTTTAGTCCTTGTTAGCTGTTGCTCTTCGGTAGCACAGAGTGGGTTCCGACCCAAAGCCACATCATGCGCTGCAGAGCAAAGCGTGGCCGGGTCCTGGGCCATTGTCACAAGAGGGACTGTCATCGAGCCCATTGCTGTCGTCACTGTGTCAGTCCATCTCTGGATGGCCTTCTCTGTCGCAGATCCTCTACCAAATAAGGTAGATGAGGAGGATGAAGGGGCAAGTCCACCCAAAAACAGTTCGCCACTGGAAACCCTGCGAGTAGCCGCAGAAGGTTTAGTCCTTGGGAAATGAAAACCGTGGTCAGGCAGCACTCCACACTCACTTGAGTGGGGTCAGTCAAAAAGCCAGACCGTTGGGGAGGCTGTTGAGCAACTGTGTAGAGGGTGTACAATGCTTATAGCTGTTCTGAGAAGTAGTGTGCCATCTGATCACGAAGCTAAGGCATACACTTAGCATATGCCCCAGCAGTGCCTCACCTAGGCATTTACCTGAGAGAAATGCAAACACAGACCCACACAAAGATTTGTATCTGACTGCTTCAATATGAGTTGTCAGAAACTGGAAACCTCCCAAATGTCCATTAGTGAACTAGTGAACGGATCAACAAATTGCTGTCTTTTCATATGGGTGACTAACACTCAGGCTGTAAAAAGCAATGACTTATTTATCTGTACTGCTGTCAGGGAAAGAAGCCCAAAGGCTACATATTGTATTTAGGCATTTATATGGAATTCTAGGCAAGATAAACCACAGTAAAGGAAAAGTCAGGCATTTGGTGGCTGGGAGCTGAGTAAGCGTTGTTACTGCTGGCGGTTGTCCTGAGGGCGCTCTGAGAGATACGGGGCATTTTCTGTATCATGATGTGATGGTGTTGCATGATGAAGTATTTTCCCAAGCTCAGGGACTTTTATACTTGAACATCGGTCCTTTTGTTGCATGTAAATGATGCCGCAGTAAAGGTGATTTAGATTTTAGGGGTTTCTTTCTGTTTTCATAAGTAAATTCATTCCCACTCACAGTGACCCGACAGGACAGGGTAGAACTGTCTCTGAGAGCTTCTGAGACAGTCACTCTTTACAGGAGTAGAAGTTGTTGGTCCCAACAACTGGACTGTATAACGCATGACACCACCAGATTGGTCAGTGTGAGCCTACTGTGTCAATGCCTGGGGGAATGGGAGGAATCGAGGCAATGGACTCTCAGAATGACGGGTCTGAAAAGTACTGATGATACTTACATGCTTTCTTCAGGAATGAAAATTCCAAGATGTTTAGAAAATAAAACTCAGGGCCATCATGTCGAGGCCAACTCATAGTGGCCTTTTACAACAGACTAGGACTGCCGTATGGGTTTCCTGGACTATAGCTGTCTATGGGAGTAGGAAGCCTCATATTTCTCCCACAAAGCAACTGGTGGTTTTGAACTGCTGACCTTGTGGTTAGTAGCCCAATAAGTAACCACTATGCCACCAGGGCTAGTTTACTTCAACCTAGACCAGATACAGGGACTGGCTTCCTGTCACAGGGCTTTGCTAAAAGGTACTTGAAAGGGCACCCATAGACTCACAAATAGTTTAGCGACTAAGCATAGACAGCCTGAGTTCAAACCGTGCCTCTGCCACTTACTTTGGATAAGACACTTAAACCCTATGTGCCTTAGTTTCTGTATCATGAAAGTAGAAGTAATCATAGCTTCATCAACATCATCATAACTATATTTGAGAATTAAGTGACTTGTTTTAAGCCGAAGGACTAGAACACTACCTAGTCACAGGGAGAATGGTAGCGTGTTTGCTGTTGTCACTGTTAGCTGACTAAGCATCTGAGTCACCACACACTCAAACGCATTGTTTCCCACAGCTCTGAAGACCAGCCCAGCACTGTGCCAGGCTCTTTGCGGGGCTGTTGAAACTTTTTCCTCTCACGACCCCTCTTTGCCTGAGAAATCCGCAACAGCGAGCTGTGCCAGAAACACCTTGGGTTTATTACTGGGATTTTTTTTAATGAAAACGTTTCACTTTTGCCAAATTTGGGGTCGCCCCCATGAAGGAGGGGCAAAAGGAGGTGGAGACGCCACAAACCCAGGTATAAGTGGCTGTGGGTCATGGAAGTTCTGATGAAGCTGTGGTTTAGGTGGTTTGATCCCACCAGTAGCTCCACAGGAGAAAGAAGAGGCTGCCGGTTCCTGTGTGTACACACTCCTGATGGTCCTATCCAGTCGGTGCCAGTAGGTTTGAGTCCAGAGTTCGTATACTTTGAGTCTAAGTAATAGAAAGTTCAAGCCATAGGGCCTTACACATGAAAGGAAATTGTTCCTCTAAAGGTCCGAGGAGGACACAAGTCCCTGCTGGGTCGTGTGTGAGTGTCACGGAGGCATCATGGTGAAATGATTGCCACAGTTCCTGAGCTGCACATTTCCTGACTGAAATCTACGGGCAGAAGCTGCAATCCTAAGTAGAAAGAAGTCTTCTCTCGGACATCTTGAATTTTCCGCCTGCATCAATGGTGTGTATCCAGGGGGATTCAAAAAGTAAATAGAAACATTCTGTTTTCTTTTCATTCCGCTTTCCTCAGAGACCTTTTGAAATTCTCAGTGTGTGTGTGTGTGTGTGTGTGTGTTTGGTTTTTCCGCTCAGATAGAGAAACAGAAAACAGTGTGCATATCTTCTGTTTTTCCACCCTGTGGCAATGAAAGGAGAAAGACTTGCATTAGAAGTTTGGGATTTGGATTGTGGGGTGGAGGAACGGCAGGGGTGGGGACAAGGGCGACAGACAGTTCAGAGCACAGGAAGCCGACTGGACAAGATACACAGGAAGGATGACAGCCTGCGTGAAGGGGGAAGAAGGAAATTCAGAGACAGTGCGGTTGAAATGACACCTTGCGCTCTGATTCTAGAAAGAGAAAAGAAATGGCTGGTCATGCCACTCAGCTGTGAGTTCTAGCAAAGTTACCAGCCTCCTGTCTAAGTGGATTATGGGGATCGTCACCCCCCCCCCCCCCCCCACACACACACAGTTTAGAAGTGTCTTGTTTTACGAAACTCTTCATCGTGTACACACCGAGTCATCAAAGATCAATTCTGTTCCCGTGATCCTTCCCCTGAAACGTCACCACACTGCCTGCATCCCCGTCTGTCCATCTGTCCTTCTGGAGGCTTGCTGTGAAAGGGCCGGCCGCCGAGTGCAGTCTGCTCTGTGGAGAGCTTACTGTTTTCTCAGCTGTGCCCAAACCACACCATTTCATGGGCTCCTTTGCAAAATGAAATGAAAACCGGGTGCCAGATTCACATCAAGAGTCGGCGCTCCCCAGACCCTATTGGTTGTCTAAACTATGTAAAACAGAGAGATACTTCATAAGTTTGTGGCAATTATTGTGAAGAGTACATTGCATTGCTTGTCCTTTGACAAATGCCTTACATGTGTAGAGAATGGCAGCTATTACATTTTTTCATGGGGATGTTAAAATATCATTCAGCACAATCTATCTGATTTTTAAAAATAGCCTTTTAGAATGTAGGCAGCTTTAAGGTTCAAATTTAGCACGATTTCTAACGGGTAATTTTTTCTCAGTCATCAGTTTGACCTGGGGGAGGGCTAAGTATGAGAATTCAGTACAAGCCAAACTCAGAGCGACCAGGTTGTGGATTCTGACTCCCAGCAGAGGGATCTGGGGAAAGCAGCCAGTTTCCAGGTCCGAGCTGTTCCTCAGTATCGATGTGGTCATGGCTTGGGTTTCTGGGCTTCATGATGGCCCTGGCTTTCCTTTCCGTTCCTGGCAGATTGGTCTGCATATGGAGCACTGAGCTATCCACCCTATAGGGCGAGTAGAGAGATAGGTTCCGTGGTGTCCCGCTTACTCCTGCTATTTAAGAAGAAGGTTTGAATTTTCACATGCTCACATTGTTGCCAAGAAGGATTCGGAATTAAGTTTTGTTCCTGCAGAGCCTGTATGTTGTTTTATGCCAGATCAGAAAGTCCTACATCTTGTCAGACTCCCAAATCTGCACCTTACAATATGCATATGGGCCATAGGTAACACTTCATCGTCTCTCGCCAGCCTGTCATAATTGTACTCTAATCAAAAACCCATGGGAAAGCTAGCAAAACGCAGAAACCACCCGAAAATAGCCACAGGGGGTAGGGTGTCTGTCAGGTGGTTTCCTGACGGCAGAGACCCTGGATAGAAGGCAGACACCTTGGTCAAGTGGGGATGGGAGTGAGGAATGGAGACAAAGAGGCCACTGGACAATGGAAGGGGGCGGAAAGTGGAAGGGCATGTGCCCCCCCCCTTCACAGTTTTTCCTAGATCTGACTGTGGAAGATCTTGCAGTCTTACCTCTTACGTGTTGTAGATGCCCCATACACGTTGCCCGCTCTGCCTAATCACTGTCTGGCGAACACATGTAGTGTGGGAGTTAGGAACCGTGTGTCTGAACAGTATTTATTAGCCTTTGACTTGATGACTAGACCCTAGGAGCCCTGGTGGCATAGTGGTTGCGCTCCGGGCTGCTAACCACAAGATCGGCAGTTTGAAACCACCAGCTGCTACGAGGGAGAAAGGCAGCTCTCTACTCCAGGAAAGTTATACAGTGTCAACAACCCAAAGAGCCAATTCTCCCCAGTCCTGTCAGCTTGACACGAGCCAGACTCAACTCAGTCAGTGGCACGGAGTTTGATTTGGATGTTCAGTAATTTTCTCTTCTCCCCAGTTTTTGGTGTGTGTCCCCACCCCCACCCCCCACCCCCCAATCCTCCCCAGATTTTAAGAAAAGCTAAAGGAGAGCCTTCCTATGTCTCTGTGGGCATGTATGTATGTCTGTATCGTCCATACATCTCATGTCTATGAATCAAGATTTGATTCCTATGGCTAGCCATTAGTACACATTAATTAAATTGTTTAACCGGATTATTTCACTCATGGAAGTATGCCCCCAATTTTTTTTTTTTTGGCACTCTGGTGTAAAAGCATTGCTTTTACCTCAACCAAATGTCTATGTAAATTTAGAAAGCAGAATCCTTTTTGAAAGGACCCCTGGTGGTGCTGTGGATTCGGCTTTGGACTGCTACCCAAGAGGTGAGACGTTCAGACCCTCCATCTGCTCTTTGGGAGAAAGATGAGCCCGTCTGCTTCCATTAAGAATGCACTGTCTTGGAAATGCTGTATAGGGCCTCCGGCAGCTGAATGGGCTCGATAGCCATGCGCTTGGAATTAAGTTATACATATCGTTTATAAACTACATATATATATATTGCTTGCCATGGTGTAGCTAAAGTGCTTGGCTGCTCACCAAACGGTCAGTTGTTCGTTCAAAGGCATCAGCCACTCTGCGTGAGGAAGGTGCGGCCTTCTGCTCCCGGCAAGATGGGGCAGCTCCACCCCATCCCACAGTGCTGCCTTGAGCCAACTCTATGACAGTGGTTTTGTGTGTGTGTGTGTGTGTGTGTGTGTGTGTGTTTTGAAACAGGATTAGAAATTTTTTCGAAGTTATGGACCACTCTGTTTTTATTTGTGTGACTCCAAAGTTTAGGATGACGACAGGTAAGTTTTACAAGACTCCACGTTTAGTTCAGTCAGGGCCCCCTTTTACACACCCCTTACACACCAGCTTTTACATACTCCTTCACAGCTGGCTGTTCTCCCTCCCACTCCGAGCTGGATTTCAATGACCCTTTCCTCGGCAATGTCCTGCTTGGCACATGCTGCTATGTTAGTGTGATTGAGAAAGACAGATCAAATGGATTTTCCCGAATGTTGTACTCTCACAGAGGATGCTTCTGCTTACCTGACTAAGGACCACTTGAAGGCAGAAGGATCTTTTGAGGTGGAGCTAAGGAAACGCGAGAGAGAATTTGCAGAGATTTGGGGGGCAGACAGTGGAGCATAGAGGGGAAGGTCTGAGCAATGAGAACTTCGTGTCTTGCGAGGCTGTTTCTCTCACTCTGGATTGATGGTTTGGCTGGCTGTAGAATTTGAGGTGGGAAGTAATTTGCCCATCAGAGTATTGAAGGTGTTGTTCCCTGGTCTTGTAGCTTTCAAAGCTGGGAGATCTTGCACACTCTGGATCTTTGGCGCTTTGTCTGTTACCTTTTATTTTCCCTCGTTCCAGTCTTCTCTTTTCCTCAGGATCTGAAAAAACAGGGAAATTGGTGTGGGTTTAATTCCACCCTCCTGTGGGCTCCTCTCATCTTCATTTTCGGCATGTTGTCCTGAGTCCTTTCTGTCCTCTGTTTTCCCTCATCTGGCTTGGGAATTCTTATTTGGATCTTGGACCTCCTGCACTTGGCCTCTAAGTTGTCTGTTTACTCCATCAGTTCTCATCTTTTTGACTTTTTCTTCTGTTATTTTTGGGAGGGGGGTGGGGGGATGACGCTTCTACTATAGTTTCCATAGGTATACATGAGTATATATGTGTATTGGTCTTTGGAGCCCTGCACTGGGCTGCTAACCCAAAGGTCAGCAGTTTGAAGGCACCAGTCACTCAGAGGCAGAAAGAGGAGGCTTTTTGCTCCCATGAAGATTTATAGCCTCGGGAACCCACGAGCTCAGTTTACCCTGTCCTATAGGATTATAGGTTCTACTATAAGTTCTACTCTGTCCTATAAGCTTACTTTGTATATGAGGTGCTTTGTTTTTGCTACATATATATGTATCTATTTAGATATCTGCCCATCTATCAGTCCATCATCCATGAGAATGACAGCACTCTTACAGCTGACTGAAGTGTGTGTGCGTGTGTGTGTGCACGTGCATGCATGCGTGTATGTGTGTGTGTGTGTGTATGTGTGTGTGTGCATGCGCGCGTGTGCGCCCCTTGGTCTGGCAGGCCATGGACTTACTTCACTGTAAGGTAATCTCACTGACCATTTTGCTGGTGAATCCTCAGTACCAGCTCTTCTTTTTTTTGGGGGGGGGGTGCATCGCTGCCCTCTGGTGTCGTGAGAGCTACCCAGCCTTGCTCCTGGAGAGCCACTGCTGCATTTGAACCGCCAAACCCGTGGGCCGCAGTCCTGCAATCAACCACTACGCCACCGGGGCTCAGCCCTACCATCTCTTCTTTTTACCTTTGCTTTTCTCCAGCTCCCTAGAGTAGACGCTCCTAGTGGAGACTCCCAGTGCAGGGAGGGCTCATCTTCAGTAGGTGAGACATTCTTTGAATCCCAGTGTTTCGCATTCTACTCCTCTCTGCATATATGGCTGCTCTCCCACTGCAGACCCCCTTGATGACCTGCTGTGGAGTGCATCTCCATGCTGATCCCAGGGCTGGCAAGGCTCATTAGAAGCCAGACTAGGGGCAGTGGGCTTAATGCTTCTTGCTAAACAAAAATTTTAACTGATTCTCCTTTTCATTACCACAAGGGTGAGCTCCAGCCGGGCCCAGGGCAGCCCTGAATGGGGAGCAGCTCATGGCAGAGTGGGCTGGTGTCTGCAGGTGCCTGGTGCTGCAGGCTCTTGAGCCAATTGGGGATTGTTAAGTGGCCTGGTTTGGGGCTTTGCTCTGCTGTTGTCCTGTGGTTGCATTAAGTCGATTCACACTTGTCCATCTGCCTTCTACCTCCCTGGGGTCCCCCCCCCCCACCCCCATCCCGCTGTTATAGCCTTTCCTGTTTTACTTATATATTTTTATTCTTGTGGCTTTGCATCTTTTTGGAACTCTCTTTACTGTAATTGTTTGAAGTGTTGAGCGTGAGAAGGGCTAAAGGTATTCGTCATCTTTAACTCTGGGAACTCAGAGAATTAAAATGTCACGAAGTGATTACAAAGCATGCTGATCATTATTTTTAAGTGAGTGTTTAAAAAGGCAATGCTATTGAGTTGATTCCTGCGCAGAGATGGGAAAATACAGCATGCGTGGGAGAGTGGCAGTGAAGAAGAGGAGACCCTTCACAAGCTGAATTGATGCTGTGTCTGAAATGAGAGGCTTGAACATGAATGACACACACTATGCTGAGGGCGTGTGGGCGGGGTGGGGAGTGGCACGGGGAGGTGCCTGGGGGCCACCTGGACAACCCTTAGCCACAACAAGAATATAGATGATCATTGAAACCTTATTTGCAAAGCTGTGTTTTATTATTTTCCATTTTATTGGGAGCTCTGCAGATATAACCATCCATAGCTCAATTAGGTCAAGCACGATTGTCCAATTGTTGCTACCATCATCTTAAAAACATTTTCTTTCTTCTTGCATTCTTTGGTATCCGCTCTCCTTTATCCCTGACCTCCCCCACGCTACCTCCCAAGAACCCTTGTTATTATAGTAAATATTATTGGGCTGAGCCCCGGTGGTGTAGTGGTTGAGTGTGTGGCTGCGGCCCACTGGCTTGGCATTTCAAATCCAGCAACAGCAAGGCTGGGTAGCTCCCATAACCGCCAGAGGGCAGTGATGCCCCCCCCCCCCAAAAAAAGGAAATCATTAAAGATCAATGTACCACATTAAAAAAATTATTATTGTTATCCCCAACCTCCATATTTACACCATCCCATCTATCTATTCACCTGCTGCTCTATTATTCACAACCCTCGAGTCATGATGGCTATCAGTTCCCCCTTCCCCCACAGGTTGGTGTGCTTCTCCCAAGTGGACTTTGTTGCTTCCCTGTTAGATGACTGCTTGTTTAACTTCAAGCCTTTAAGGCCCCGGACACTATATCTTTTAGTAGCCAGGCACCATCAGCTTTCTTCACCACACTTGTTTATGTACCTATTTTGTCTTCAGGGATTGTGTCAGGAAGATGAGTATTTTACATTGCCACATAATTAGAACAAATCGTTCTTGTACTGAGGTAAGATTAAAGAAGCAGCCCAAAGTCCATTGCAGAGTTTTGTTATTTTTGTTGCTAGTTGTTTTTTTTTTTAAATGAAAACCTCAAAAGAAAGCCAGGAAATGTTTAGGTGTGCTTGGTTACTTAATTTTTTCTTTTTCTACCCATTTTTAATGTAATGCTAAAGACTATGTCTTAAAAGTGAAGTTATCTCTTGAGTCCAACAAGTTGACAACTATTTGAGCGTTAATGTGAGTATATGCTAACACTCTGCTAAATAGTTGCTTGCTAGTCATCAGTGCTTCAGAGCTGCTGTCAGTTGAGCAGAAGCATTTGAAAAACTATCACCGGAACATGTATTTCCAGGATAGACTGAAGTGTCCAGGAGTTGTAACTTTTTCTCATGTTGGAAACTTACAGATTCACAGTAAATATGATTAAATGCCAGTGTTTGTGTTAGACCCGATGCTATGCGGGCAGAGTAGGAAGAAGCCAGCCAACCAGGAGAAGCTTCTGTCTGCTTGGGCATGGATGGATGTGGTTGTCTTGGGCTGCCGTAACACAGTGTCAGAGTGGCTGGCTCTGACCAGTACGCTTCTCATTCATGGTCCTGGAGGCTGGGGGTCCAGACTCAAAGCCTCGACAGGGCCATGCACACCCCATCATGGAGGGGAAGATGCCTGGTCTCTCTGAGCCACACGCGACTCTTGGTGTGGTTTAACTTGGACTTGTCCAGAAGTCTGTCATAAGACACCACTGGGAAGGGATTCGGGAAATCACTAGGCCAATAAGGAGCCCTGGTGGCCCCTCCTAGAACCTCTAAGGAGGAAGAAGGCCTGCCCACAGCTTCTATAGCTATGACAGGATAGGGAACCTCAAGGGTCAGTTGTCCTCTGTCCTGTGAGTCCAAATGGACACAGTGGCGCATGACTCTTACTCGGGCATGACCTCACTAACTTCAGCTTGTTACATCCCCTCCAGTACCCCAAACTCCCTGCCATCCAGTTGATTCGGACTCATAGTGACCCCCGAGGGCAGGGTAGAACTGCCTCTGTGGCTTTCTGAGACTATAACTGTTTATGGGGGTAGGAAGCCTCATCTTCCTCCATCGAAGTGGCTGGTGGTTTTGAACTGCTGACTCTTCAGTGAACTGCCCAGCAGATGCCATCAAGGCCCCTGCCTACCAGTATTGGCTTGAGTGAAAGGGTGGATGAGCTCAGAGGACAGGGGGTGGGTGTGGGATAGAATATGACTCGGGGAGGGGGGCGGGAAGACAGAGGGTTGATGAGTGGTCGTACTATTGAATGGAGAGTTGATGGTCTGACATGTAATCTCTCCCCCACTTAATTAGCAATGAAAACATTACGAAATAAAAGAGAAACCGTCCGAGCAGTTGTGCTCTATTCTGGAGTGTTGCTATTTATCAGGAATGACCCGAGGGAGTGGGTTCAGATTCGGTGGCTGTGCCAGACAGGCCTCCAGGGGTGGGTGCAGATGGTTAAGGCACTCAGCTGCCCACTGAGAGGTCAGGGTTTTGATGTTTACCCAGACCTGCCTACGAAGAAAGGCTGGATACTCCTCTGCTGAAGAATCAGCCATTGAAAACCCTGTGGATCTGTTCTGACACACACCGGTCTCCCTGAGTGGGGATTGGCGTGACATCAGTTGATGGTGTTAATAATCTGTGGCAGGTATTAGGCAAAGTTGGGCAGCTAAAGAACGATTGACTCACGTTGGGGAGGTCAGAGGAAAGTGAGGCATGATAGAAGAATGATTGCAAAGGATCCACTGCAGCAGAGAGGAGTGACCCCAAGCCCAGCTGGGAAGAAGACGCGGGCAGCAGGGGGAGTGAAACATGGGGCGGAGCGTTCGCACATGGTGGGTAGCTGAGGCCACGTTCACTGGGGGGTACAAAGGGAAAGAAATATACTTGAGCCCAGTGGTTCTCAACCTTCCTAATGCCGTGACCCTTTCATACAGCTCCTCAGGTTGTGGTGATCCCCCCAGCCATAAAATTATTTTTGTTGCTATTTCATAGCTGTCATTTTGCTACTGTTATGAATCGGGCAACCCCTGTGAAAGGGTCCTACGATCCCCAAAGGGGCCTGGATCTACAGGTTGTGAATTGCTGCTTTAGATCATTTCAAAAACAGTCACGACAGGCGACGTGGACAAACAAATGTGTTATGTTCTGAAAACTTACGGTAGCTCATGTTTGGAAAAAGGCCTAGCTTTTAGAGTAGTTTTGTTTGTACTAAGCGGCTTCATAATCCCTAATTTTACCCACTTCAATTTAAAGATGAATTTCCTTTAGTGAAATAGAGGGTTGGTGTTAAGATACTGAAAATCCACTCCTAGAAATATCTGCTAACCTTCTTGTGAGAAACCCTTTGTCCTTTGGTTATTATCACTGAGTTGGCCTCTACCTCATGGTGTCCCTTGCACAGTTGGACACAAGGCTGCCCTGTCACTGGTTGCCAGGTAGAACCTGTACTCTTGGGTTAGCCTCATGATCTCAAGTACTGCTTGTGTTTTCCCTTTTAGTATCTCCTGCCCACCACGGCCAGGGCAATTTAATCACACACACACACACACACAAGCCAAAACTACTGCCCTGGAGGCCTTGTGTGATTTACCCAATGCACTGCAACAGTTGCCGTCTTGACGGCTGCGTCCATAAGCGTTGATTTTGGTCTTCTAGACATTGAGTTTTAATCCATATTGAAGGCTACAATCCTTGATCTTCATCAGCAAGTGCTTCGAGGTCTCACCTTTCAGCAAGAAAAGCTTGCATTCTCTGCATATTACAGGTTGTTACTCAGCCTGCTCCAATCCTGATGCCACATTCTTCTCCCTATAATCCAGCTTCCCTGATTATTCACTCTGCATTCAGATGGAATAAGTATGTTGAGAGGATCTGATCCTGAGGCATCCTTTCTGGATTTTATACCACCCAGACGTCCCTTGTTCTGTTTGCACAGCCACCAATGAGTGGACGCCTTCCCCCCTCCTCCCCCAAGCCTTTGTATTAGGAGGTAATACAGATATCAATCATACCAGTCCATAATTCAATCACATCAAACAGTATTGCACAATTGCTACCACAGTCAGTTCCAAAACAATCTCCTTCTTCTTGAACTCCTGGATGTCATCTCCTCTTTACCAGCCCCCCCCACAGATCACCTCTTGATCCACATACAGGTTTTATATAGCACAGTAAAGTGTTCTGGAATTCCCATTCTCCTTCGTAGTTGGTTATGGTCATCATCGTTGAATACCTTTGCATAATCAATAAAACACAGGTAAACATTTTTCTGATATTCTCTACTTTCAGCCAGGAACCATGTGACAATAGCATTGGTATTCCTTGTCTTCATCTGATTTCAGCCTGAGCCTCTGGGAGCCCCCCAGCAATGTGCTGCTGCAACCATTGTTGGATTTTCATCAGTAAAATTTTGCTCGCACGTGATATCGATGATATTCTCATATAATTTTCACATCCTGTTGCATCATCTCATTTTGTAATGGATACAAATATTGATCTCTTCCAGCTGGTCAGGTAGCCATCTTCCAAGTTTCTTGGCATAAACCCCTGCACGCTCCCATGCTCTCTCAGCTTGTGCATGCATTTCAGTCATATCCTATCAATTCCTGGTGTGCTGTTTTGGCTGTTTCTCTCAGTGCAGCTTGAACTTCTTCCTTCAGGATCATTTGTGTCTGCTCATACACTGTTTCTTGAAATGGCCGAATGCTGACTGATCTTTTTTGTACAGTGACTGGATTCTTTGCATTTTCTACTGATGCTTCCTGCATCATTCAATTGCTATACTCATAGGACCTTTTAGTATCAGTATTGCAACTCGAGGCTGGGATTTCTTCTTGAGTTCTTTCAGTTTAAGATATGCTGAGTGAGTCCCTTCTTTTTGGTTTTCTAACCCTAGATCTTTGTACATCTCTTTATTTTACTTTGTCTTCCTGAGCTTACCCGAGCCCTTTGATTTCATCATTTTTTCCATGTGTTTTAGCTATTCTATGAGTAAGAACAACTTTCAGTCTCTTCTGACAGCTACTTTTTTCTTTTATTTATTTTCAGTCTCTTTAATGACCTTTTGCTTTCTTTATGAATGATGTTCTTCTTGTCTTCCCACAGCTCATCAAATCTTTTGTCGTTAGTGTTCAATGTGTCAAATCTGTTTTGAGGTGTTCGCCAAATTCAAGTGGGATTGATTCAAGGTTGTATTATGGCTCTTGTGGACTTGTTTGAATTTTTTTTTAGCTTAATTTTATCCAACTGGAACTTACCTATGAGCCATTTATCATCTGTTTATTATTGGATGGAGGACATGAGTGAGCTATTGTTTGGGAAACAGTGGATTTCTATGTATGCTGATGGCAAATTTGGCATCCATTAAGCATAATGGTGGTAGAGTGTGGTTAATATAATTGACATCACCAGATTGTATACCCGCACCAGGCTGAATTGGCAAATGATGTGTCTGTTTTTATAAGGAGTCCTAGTGACGTGATGGTTAAGTGCTCAACTGCTAACCAAAGGATGAGCAGTTTGAACCCACCAGCCTCAGTGGAAGGAAGATGTGGCAGCCTGCTTCTGTGAAGACCACAGTCTTGGGAACTCAAGTGGGCCATTGTCTTCTGCCCTTGCACACAGGTTACAGCCGTGGGAACCGCATGGAGCAGCTCCCCTCTGCCCGGCCTCTCCCCTTGAGTCCAAATCAAGAGCAACTGTCACGTGGGGCGAAGCAGACTGAGAGATCAGCCATTGCTGTGCCCAAAGAAGGAGCCCGGGGCCAGAGCGGGCCGTGCACTGACTATTAGCAGCAAGGTCTGCAGTTCAAAGCCATCCTCTCCCACTCCACACAACAAAAGATGAGGATTTTCTGTCCCTGTTAAGGTGTATCATCTCATGAACTCACAGGGGCCATTTTACCCTCTAGGACTCTGGGTCACTGTACCAACCGACTTAATGGCAGTGAGTTTGGTTTGGGGGCCACACAGAAAGCCGACTAAGAAAAATCCTTGCTTTCTCACCTCTGTGTGTCTGCTCTGTTCTGTTTTGACTTCTGCGGAGGTTTTTGACCTAACTGTTGGTGATCTTTGTGATGTGTCACCAACTTTCCTATCCAAGCTCTCCCCCTCCCGATCCTGCCCCTCCCCTGAGCTGTGTGGTTCTTCTCTTCACCTCTGCCCAGCTCCCTACCTACATCCGGTCCTCGAAGCACACACCTTGGCAAATGGATGGGTTTCCCTCGGAATGTGCTCAGTGTGTGTTCTCTGCACAGATCTGCCTGTTTCTCCAGTCTGTTGATTTAAATCCTGGACATTCTTTAAAAATAGTCTCTTAGAACTTACAGTCAAAAGAAGTTTCCTGTAAGAACAATAGCAGCACCACATGGTGTAGTGCTATAGTCCTGTCAGAACCGGGAACACACTGTCCAGTGCGGTGGCCACTAGGCATGCTGGCCGCATAAATGAAAATGAACTCAAATGAAACCCAGCTGAACAATCACTTTCTCAGTCACATCGTCTACATTTTAAGGGCTCCCAGTTGCAACTGGCTACTAGCTAGCATTGGAGCAGTGGAGAGAGAGCATTTTTTTTTCCTAGAGTGTTATTGACTATTGCTGTTCTTGAGCAACGTAGGTGTCTTGAGAGTTTTAGTGCAGGCACTTCCTTCACTCTTGCAGAGGTCTTGGTAGGTAACATTGAGGAGCCAGAGGTGATGAATGTAGTGTCGATTGCTTCTAGACATTTAGCAATGATGAGAGGGGAAGACATGGGCAATGATAATGGCCAAGGAAAAAGGTGTGAGGGAGGGAGGGAAAAGAGAGAAAGAATAGTATTTTTAAATAAACAGTTTATCGACATGTATTAACATCTCATTAGATTATTTTTTTCTTTCTTGTACTCATCGTTATTAGCGTCCCATTTCCCCCAAACCTCCCCTGCCACATCCCTAAGAAACTATTTATCCAGTTACTGTCTCTATTAATTAACTTGCCCTAGATTTCACATACAGAAAAACATACAAAACCAAACCAGAGAAGCCTAACAACAATAATAAAACAGACAAATCTGAATAACAAAGAAAGCAGAATATTTAAAAACCACAACGACGTTTGAGTGGGTCCCAAGAGAGAACAAATGATAAGGTGTTACATTTTTACCCAGCCACATCTGGGTTAGTGCACTGTCAGAAAGCCAGCCTTGGCTAGTGGTCAGAGGGCATTCACCAGAGCCTTCATTCACACGAGGACCGTGCAAATGGATTCTGGGTTTTCACTGTCATCCCTGGCCTTCTGCAAACTGGGTGCTCAGCATTTACGTTCTAACACCGTCCTCCTCCTTGGGTCTTGGATTTAACTATTTCCAATCCTTAGCTCACACAGGCTAGTGTGCTGTGCCGGGTGCACTTCGTTGACAGGTCAGTTACATGGCTGCTTGTTTCAAAACAAACTTTTAGGACCCCAGATGCTATGCTTTTTGAAAGCCAGGCACCATGTGATTTCTTCCCCCGTTTTACGATAGCACCATCTGTTCCATGATCTCTTCACAGGGGCAGGAATGGATGAGGGCCCCAGAAAGAGCATTCTTCAAAGGCCAGGAGCCCTGGGTGTAACGGTATTAGCCACAAGGTCAGCGGTTCCAAGGACGAGAGTCGGGCTCTCCTGCTCCCATAAAGACGAAAGATTTGCAGTCTCAGAAACACAGGGGGGCAGTTCTCCCCCGCCCTGGAGTGGACTCAGTGTCAGTGAGTTTAGTTCAGATCCCCCCCCCCCCCCCCAGATTGAAAGGAACAGGAAAACATTTATGGAAGCAGAACATCTTCAGTCTGTTGGACACATTAGACCCGGTGTGTAGGAAGAGGAAGAACAATACCTCAGGCTGAGGGGCAGACCAGCGGCCGCAGGACGTTGGAATGGATTTCGTGGCTGAGGCGAGGACTTCCGAATTCCTAAGTGAAGTTCTGCATCCTCGCAGCCCTGAACTTCCCAGGGTGGCAGCCGCCTCGGCCAGAGGCTGGGCGGCCCGGAAGGAAATCGAGGCTCCCATCTTCCAGCGAGCGGTGCTCGGAGTTTGACGGAGGTCACCGTGGAGGCCTCGTTTGAGCTGTGTCCTCTTGGCTGGAGGGACACAAGAGCAAGCGTAGGAAAGCTTAGAGGTCAAAGCCTGGCTGGGCTGCAGAACCACAGCACCAGCTGTGCTTCCACTCATAACAAGGCAGAGGCGTTTGTTTCTTGTGCATCAGGAGAGGGGCCTGGTCTTCTCTCAGAATGGCCCCACCCAAGAGGACCTCCTGTCAGAGACCATGTCATCTTCGAAAGTGGGGCTTAGAGGTTAGATGCAGATGCCGGAGGGTGGTGGGCATTCTATACATCACCAGCTGGGGCGGCCCACTGTCTCTGGGGAGCCCAAGCAGGGTCAGTGCTGAGTCGGGCCCCTCAGGTTGTCAATTGATGGAAGAGCTGACAGGGCCAGAGGAGAAGCAGCCACCGCTGCCTACTGCAGTAAACTCAGTTTGCTGCTGGGGCATGGCCCCTCCTGAAATCTCCCTTTTTATGCTTAGAAACACCCAAGAGAACTTCTCGTTGTGGGGCCAGAAAAGCTGTGGGACAGGGTCCCCTGGACCAGGCCGCAGAGCGGGCTCAAGTTAAAGACTCTGCCCCGCTGCCGACCCTCCATTCTTGCTGCTCCCATGGGGGTTCCAGCTCAGAGTGACCTGACAGGACCGCGTCGGAGAGCCCTGCCCGGTCTCTGAGGCTGCCTACCATTACATCCTGCTCCTTTCGGTCCAGGCCCAGTGGTGAGCAGCCCAGCGCCAGGCCATTGTGCCACGAGGGCACTTTTGCACTCTCTGTGACCGTCAGTGCTGTTCCAACGCATCCCTCACCCGACAACGATGACGATGACGCCGTCCCAACAGGTCAGAGCGCAGCCCAAGCTGGCTCCAGCCGCATGCACATTGCTGAACCGGGACCACTTAGTCACCGCAGTGAGCGCCTGCCTCTTCTCTGCAGGACCCTGCACTCCGTGAAGCATGATGGCCTCCTCCCAACGCCTGGTCCCTTCTGAGAACATGCCCAGTGTGTGTGAGAAGCAGCACGGCCGCCCAGGCCCCTAAGGAGCGCTCCGGCTGAGCTTCTTCCAAGGCCGGTTTGCTTGTTCTGGCAATGCATGGCGACTGCACCTATAGCCTTGCGTAGCCTGGCGGTTTGAACACCAATCCCCTCCCCCTGCCCACCCCAGAGGCACCTTGGAAAGAAGCTCTGATGATGTGATCCCGAAAGCCCAGCTCCCCTCCAGCACATGCAGGAGCTTGCCATGGATTGGAATGGGCACAGAGGTCATTGTTTTTCTAAGAGTGTTTAGAAAAGCTTAAGGGATTGTGTTGGGAAATTACGAAGAGTCCTATGTCACAATCATAATCTGAAATAGGTTCTGTTGAAAAGAAACGGCAGCAATTATGCGGAGCAAACCATACGGTTTATGCCTGTCTTTCCAAGAATCTGGGACATAGGGAAGATTGGTTTGGAGAGAGGTGTCAAGAAGTTTGTGCAAAAATCCTCTCAATGCCGTTGTCTCATTTTCCAAAGCCCCCCCCACTTATGTTTATTCAAGTTATGTGGGCTGTTCTAAAATTGGCCTGACCTTGTTAGGTTTCTGGAGTAGGTAACACCACGGTTCTTGGCTCTGCATGAGAAAGCATTCATGCCACAGCCTGTCTTTTAATCCAAGTGGGTTTTTAATGAAGGACGGGACAAGTTTCAGGTTTTACGGTCTCAAAGGAGTCACAGCTGGGCCCGAACACCTACATGGAATAGAGCACCCATACGTGCGGATCTTAGGATGGGAGGGGGTGGAGAGAATCCCAGGAGACCAGAAGCCCAAGAACCCTCGAAGCTGAGAGTGTGTGGGCCCAGAGACTGTGGGCCCGAGTAGGCCCCGAGACCCTGCCCCTTTACCTGCCTGTGACCGGGAGCAGGGTGAGAGAGCATTCCGGTGCGTGCTTGCTGACCTTATTGTAGCCCACCTGGGGGAAGGCGTGGTGAGGTAAGGGTTCACATTGCCCACCTGGATGATGTCGTGAGCCTGGGCCAGTTTGGACCACCCAGGTGTACCTCCCACGTGGCTCAGGGGCTTGAGTCCCATGCTCAGTTTGGGGTCTTCATAGGGGTTTAATGGTTGCCTGGTTTCCTTCCAATCTCCTCAGTAGGGGCCTTTACAGGCATGGGAGGGGCCACCCCCTATCCCTACACTACCTAGCTAACATCAGATCTCATCTGACTGAAGGAGGAGGAGGAGACATAAGATGGGCAGTAGGCCACAGCTGATTGCTCTCGAGGTGGCGGTCAGACTCTCCCCCCGCCACATGTCATGCTCACATTGGCAGATGAAGAGCACATCGTCTGGAGATGTGGCTTGAACAGTCGGAGGAGCCACGTTGTAATCACAAAGTGGGCACAAACTAGAACCCCGGGAGAACAAGGAAGGGCACCCCCCTCTCAGATCATTGTCCCCAGAGAGCTTTGGAGCGTGGCGGTCCCTTGGGAGTTCAGGCTCCTTCCAGGTGGATTCTGAGCTGTCTCACCAGATTGCCCATGTCAGTGTTGGTCCTCGTGGGGAGCGCCAGACCGACGAAGGCCATGTTTCGCTCAGTTGTGCATCGCCGTCGGTCGGTCGGTCAGACGGATGGACTCGAAGGCACATCACAGCATCAAAGGCGAGAACATTGTTCTCTGAGTGGTTTTCTGATATTGTCCTCTTGTTTACTTTTATATGCTGCTTTGCGTTTTTTACCTCCCATAACTACAAAGTTGTTTAGAAGGGTTAAACAAGGTACTGTATATACTCGGTTTATATATACTTCTATATAAGCCAAGTTTTTCAGCACATTTTTTATGCAGTTTTTGTGGTAAAATTAGGTGCCTTGGCTTATCCTCGAGTATATATGGTAAGTAGATTATACTCACCTTTTGTGATCAGGCGAATTAAGATGAAATTAGATGTTCTTAAACATGATTTCTAGAGCCTTAAGTGTCAGTCACTTTCAGTGAACCAAGCACTCTGTAGGCAGGCGCCTATATTTATTTTCCTTCCTGCTCTGTGTCAATTCCACTAATGATGCCAACCAGCCAACAGAACCCCAAACTCTCACTGCCCAACTCACAGTGACCCTACATGGCAGAATAGAGCGGCCCTGCTGCGCGTTCCAAGACTGGAGACCTGTATGGAAACTGTCATCTCTTGCTCTGGAAGTGCAGCTGGGAGGTATGAATGGTCAACCTTTTGGTTAGCAGCTGAGCACTTAACTACTGCAACACGAGGGTTTCCTTCCTGGCACACCAAACCCCCTCCGCCGTGGAGTCGATTCCCCGCAGGATTTCTGAGACCGAGTTTTCCCTGGAGGCGATAGATAGCCCTGATCTTTCACGCTCTCAGAGAGCGTGGCTGATGGGTTTGGATCCCTGGCTTGGCAGCTCGGCAGCTTGTAGCTCAAGGCCTAACCCACAGCCCCGCCGGGCTCCTGAGACGCTCACTCTCTGTCAGATGAACGCATAAGCCCATTCCTTTCTGACGCACAGCCACCCTGGAGAGCAGTGTCGAACTGTCCATCCTCCCCTCTCTCCTGCGGAGCAGCTGACCGTGTCCCCCGCCCGTTGACCTCATGGTCAGCAGCCCCGTGCTTCACCCACTGCACCACCACGGCTCCTCAACGCATGACCAGGGTCTAGAAAGTAAAGTCTATTTCTCTTGTGACTCACGGAACTGGATAACTCTGCACTGAAGAACTGTGGGCAGGGTCATGAGGAATGGGAATCGTTTGGTGCAACAGTCTCACTCTCAGGCAAGTGCACGACAGTCATTAGCCCCACCTTCCAGATGGGGGCATCGAGCACTTGAATGGTCAGCTTGGAACCCGCCCCCCACAGGGAGAGAGGCGAGACCACTTGTTGCCATGAGGACTGACAGCTTCGGACACCCCAGAATGGTTCTTCTCTGGCCTGGAGTGAGTCTGAGCCCCGGCCTTACCAGCTGACCAGGGTCCAGGCGGGGGCATACGCAGTGATGGCAGCAGGCGGCTGGCGTGCGTGCGCCAGCACAGCCATCAGGGAGACAGGGAGGGCTGTGTTTGCAGAGCGGGGTGGGGGGGGAAGGTCCATCCCAACCAAGGGAAAGCATTCAGGTTTGTTTGGTGTACCCCCCACCCGCACCCCCCAAGACAGCTCTTCTCAGACGGGCGTGGGTTTGGGTAGGATGAAGAATCTAACTAACCTGGATTCAGCACTGGCCATTCCGACTAGCGAGACAGGATCAATCAGTCTTATAAAGCCTGAGTAGGTAAGTCTACCTGTTTCACGATTTCTGTCCTCCTCCCCCGTCATACATGTTTCAGAAGTCATGCCTCCCGGGTAGCATTGAGAAAGTAGAGTGGAGGTCAGTTTCTCCCCAGTAAACACAGGCCGAGTGCCTCCCCGCCCTCCGGGAATCCACTAGCCAGCAAAGCCCCGCTGCTGCCCGGTGGACGCTGCCACAGCCCGAAGAGAGGCAGGCAGCGTGGGGTGGGCCCTGAGAATGACTGACTTCTCAAGAGGCCACCTGCAGACCATCTGTCCTACCCACCTCTGGGTGAGTCTGGACCTTCACACTGTTGATTGACTGTACACACACACACACACACACACACACACGGAAATCATTTCTTCTCACTGAATACCACTCGGAGATCACTGAGCAGGTGGGGTTTCAAATGCTCGAGGTCTCCGGG